>PVJO010010641.1:0-63279 GCA_004026905.1 Hystrix cristata
TCATTGTTCAATTGTTTATTTCATCTTTAATTTTTATCACTTTTTTCTTCCATTATTTTGGTCCTGTGTTATTAGCAGCAGAATGTTATTAACATGAAATATAAAAATGGGTCTCCTATAACTTTCCCCATTTTGCTGTCTTATTCTTTTACATGTTCTATCTATTAATGTTACAAACTTAGTAATTGTAATAATTATTGGTATAATTATTAATCTACCATTCATAGTCATTTCATTAGCCAAACACCTGTACTTCCACCCACCTTCTCTGTGTTTTATTGGCAACCACATTACAAATTACTACAACTGTGTGTTATACACCAGTCCAAAAATGTGTTATGTGTAAGTTATGTTATACAATTGCTTCTTAAATTACTTAAGAGTAAAAAATGAAGAAAAGCACATTTATACTATTGTTTTTAATCACATAATTAATAGAGCTCTTTAGTTCTTCAACTGAATTTAAGTTACCACTTGTCATCTAAGTCTGTAAAACGTCTCTCAGTATTTCTTAAATATCTCATAACAAATCCTTTTAGTTTGTATTTATCTGGGAATGTCTTTATTTTACTCTCATTTTTGAAACCAAAATTTTGCTGGCTGTAGGAATCTTGTTTTACAGTTTTTATCGTGAACATTTTAAATCTTACTGTCTTTCTACAGAGAAGTCAGTTTATTATTTTATTCAATTTCATCTTGTACAAAGAAAGTTATTTTTCCCTTAGCGTTTTCAAGATTTTTCTCCTTTGCTTTGGCTTCTGGCATTTTGCTATGGTGTGTCTGTTTGTGAATCTCTTTATGATAACTCCAGTTTCCTGAGTGTGTATGTTAGTGTTTTCTAGGCAGCTGTGTGATTGTGAGGGGAAACACTGATCTACAGTGTAGTGTGTTGCTAACCTATGATAGGAAGTAGATTAGGCGTATTAATAGCATTTTTGGTTTATGAGGTTTTTTTATTTTAATAGTACATTTTAGATGTACATAGAGATAACATTCCTCATAGGGGATTTGTACCCGTACATGCTATAGCTTGTTGCTTCTTTTTTTCCCATTCCCCTCCCCTCACTCCCTCCTCCCTCCCTATTTACAAAAGCTTTGTTTCCATTTTTCCCTTCCATTTCTTATTTCTTTTGTCTCTCTGTTCCTTTCCCTCTCCTCCTCCCATTCCCTTTCCCATTTGGACATTTTCTTCCCTTCCCCAATATAATACATTTTAGTCTTTATTTACACTTTCAGTTTCTCACACCAGAGAAACAATGCAGTATTTAAACATGTGTGTCAGATTTATTTCCCTTCAGAGTATGGTCTCAAGATGCATCCATTTACCTAAAAATATCTCAAGCTTATCATTCTTTATGGCAAGGTAGTACTCCGTTGCATTAAAAAAAAACACATTTTCTTTATCCATTCTGCTGTTGATGGGCATTTGGGTTGTTTCCAAGATTTAGCTATTACAAACTGTGCCGCATCTATAAACATGGGTGTGCATGTATCGCTGCAGTATGATGCTTTTAATTCCTTTGGGAAGATACCAAGAAGGGGAATAGCTGGGTCAAATGGAATCTCTAGTCCTAGTTCCCTGAGGAATCTCCACATCGAATTGACAGGGAAGTAAATTATCAGGTTAAGAAGCATCTGTTAAAAAAAAAAAATGCATCTGTATTTTCAGTGGCTATTTTTAGGTCTTTTTGTGTTAAATTCCACTTATGGTCACTCTAATGGGCAGTTTCTGCTCCCTAATTTTGTTTGTAATGTCATTATTTTCTTGTTTCTTTGTATGTCTCAAAATATTTGTTAGAAACTGGACATTTTAGATAATACAGTAACTCTGAGCACTGGTTCCTATTTACCCTACCAGCTTGTTATTGTTATTTGTTTGGTTGCTTAGTGACGGGTTGGATTATTTTAGTAGCCTATTTTGCTTTCCATAATGTAAAGCATGATGTTCCTTCTAAAGTGGGCTCAGCTTTGGGCCTACCCACATTCACTCTGCAATGACAATGGCTTTTAGTAGGATTCCATCTTCTCATTGCCTGACCACACCCAGGTACTAATCTCAACAAACTTGAAGGCTGGTTGCTTTGCAGTTTCCACAGTGCCCTGCAGCATATAGTACATTGTTCTGCTACCCAGTCCAACCTAATTTAGGCTCACTAGAAGGAATAGTCACTTAGCTCAGTCCGATACTCTGATTTCAACGTTCCAGTCAGCTCTGCTGGAGACTAAGCAGCCCCCTTCAGTCCACATCCCGAGAGTCCCTCCAGTGGTTACCTACCACAACCTCCTCTGTTTATGAATATACTGGTAAGCTTGACCTTCTCCATTCTCTGTGGCAAATGGAGTCAGTTCCTTCGGAAATAGTGTTGTGCTGTGTGTTTTGCAACCTGCTTCTCACCTCAGGTAAAATCTCCAAGCCAGAACTTTGCAGGTGGATTTGGGAATAATAGAGAGCTTTCTTTCGAGTGGCAAGTCTGCTAGAGAATCTTAGTGTACTTAGTGAGAGAGGATGGCCACCACCAGCATAAGGTCTTCTGGGCTTCCTCTTCTAACAAGAGACCATTGCATATGAGCCAGAGCAAGAACAATCAAGAACTGAGTATTCTCTGCAAACTCCTGCCTAAAATAGAGTCTCTGTTTCATAAATGGAGGCTGGGCAGGAGATCGGAGTCTTACTTCTTAACCGTACTTGCCCAGAACTTAGCCTCAGGAACACGTAATTAGTGGCAAGATGAGAAATGCTGACATCCTGCTCCTCCCTGAAAGAAAGCCCTCCGACTGGGAGCTGGGGGAAGAAGGAGCCTTGTGTTCTAGGCCTTGGCAGTCTGGAGTGCAGTTTCCACTTTCTGAGCGGGGAGAAGGGAGGAAAGGAGTGGTCTTGGTTGAAATACCACAGGCTCTTGCTTTTCCTACAAGTTTTATAGATTTTCTTAAATAGACGTTTCTTCATTTTTATGCCATGACTGCCATTTCAAGCAGCTTTCAATGATTATTGGTGTTTTTAAAAATACTGTACTGCAGTTTCAACAGGGAACAGAGCCACAGAGCTCTTCATTATAGTGAGTCCATTCTCCTCATTCTCCTTTATAATACTTTCTCTTTTCTATTTCAGTACTTTTAACTGACACATGAAAACTATGTATATTTAGAGGGTATCAAGAATATTTCAGTATTTGTTGACCTCATAGAAGTTGAGAGCGGTGGTACCCAGGGGCTGCGGAGAGCAGGGAGAAATGTTGATCAGGAAGTACTAAGTTACGGTGAGACAGGAGAAATGAACTCTGGACTTTGATTGCACACTGAGGTGACTATACGTGTATTACATCTCATCTTTTCAAATTATTGGTGTGTTCTGTATTCGAAGTAAAACAAGTGATTTCAAAGAAATTAAACAATGTATAAATCAGGTATCCGTGTAGATTCTTTAAGTGGAAATGACCTTGCATTTTTTTTAAATAAAAGAACAGATTGTAAGTACTGATTTTTAAATATAATATAGCAGGTACTGTGCTTCCTTGAAAACATTCTTGTTGCTTCTTTTCTATGATGGTATACTGATCAATATGCTTTGAGTGCCAACAACATTTAATAAATGAGATGGGGTAAAACTAGAGAAACAGTGTAAACCATGCCCCATAAGGATATTGGCCTTGTATTAAAAGATGATATATTCCTTATGTGATGAGGAGAAGGTGGTGAGCACTCTAAAAGAAATCATTAGAATAAATCAAAATGGGTCAGAAGAGAAAATTAATTCAGTTTAATTTTTCAAGTAAATTATATGTCATTGTAATACTGACCTTATAAATGACGTTAAACTTAGGGACATGTTTTCATGGAAAATCAAATATAAGAACCTTATGAAAATTTCACAGCGAAATTTGACAGGTGAAGTCCTCTGGATATTAAGTCTGTAGCCTAATGATAAAATTGTCCTTTGCTTTCGTGTTTTCTGTTGAATAATCAATACAGTTTTTAGCTTGAAATAAACCACATGGAATCACACCTTAAACAGAGTATAAACTCTTCCATCAGAGTGCCAGTGAGTGAGAAATGAGACACCAGGAGGTTAAGCGATTTTCCTATTTTTCTCGTGGTAAATTGGCTCCAAGTAATTTCAAATCAGTTTTCTTTTATAGGAAAGAAATCACAAATAAATGAGAGCATTCAGGAGACCTAGGGTCAGGCTGAAGGTCTCTCTGAAAAGTTGAGGGGAACAAGGAACGAGACTGGGAGAGGTGGGTCAAACATTTCAGATGACCCTGTGAATATTTTTATGGTCCTGAGAAATTTTCCTGAGATGAGAATTTTTGTCCAAAACACATTTAATTTACAGCTAAAATAATGTAACTGGGGTGTCAGTCTTTCTTTCTCGCTACGTTTTATTCGCCACTTGCAAAGCACTGGTGAGTAATTTTGCTCAGATGTTTTACTAAAACTTTTGGCTGTCACTCAATTCCAAAACTACAAGAATTGACATTTTATGAAATGATCCCCTGAAACAGCTGAGTTTCAAACTGAGGTTTTAACATGAGAAGATACAAGCTCTAGTTTCGTAATGAAACTCAAGCAGCTCAATTTAGTCCAAGTTTCACATGAACACAAACCTTAAAGACTAATGAAAACAATCACCCAACCTGTGACATCACATCCAAAAGCAAAACCTTACTCTAATGTCATGGCTATTTTAATAGCGTGCTTTTAATTTTATCGTTGAAATCCAGATATCAAGAATGATATGTGAAATACCACAATGTGTCAGAGCTAAATTATCCATTATAAGAAGCATGTTTTTCCTCCGTGTCCAAACTATAATTACAGAGTTCCAACCATTCAGCAAGCAATAATGAGTGCCCACCATGTGCTGGGCACCGTGACGTGCTCCAAGCACACAACACTGGATAAACAGGTATTTTCTTCAAAGAGCTAGAAGTGGGAAAAATTATCATACAGTGAGATTATAAGTGTTATGCTTGAACAATGACATGAGAATAAAAGGGGTACATATAAACCATACAGACCACAGGAGTTTGGGAGGAGGAAGTGTTTTCCCTGGAGTGACACTGAATACATTTAGAGGGAATAAACCACGGAGATGTAGGCAAAAGAAAGACAAGGGACTTTACAAAATGTTTCAGCAGTTCAGGCAGAAGTTTCAAGAAGTATGAGACATGGAAGCACGAAAGAATTATAACTTCGAAATTCCAAGTAGGTAGGAATGTAAAACAGGAGCAAAGGCTGCAATGACAGCAGAGCTGCCAGAGGTGGAGATGGTCTGGTTCATGAGAAGTCGTATGTATTAAAGAGGTAAAATCCTACTTGGAAATCTTAAAGGAAAATAATACAGAGTGATCAGAGGGGTGACGTAGTCTTGTTGCATTTACAAAAGATCACTCTGATGGTATGTCTTAGTTACTTTTCTCTCATAGCTGAGACAAAATACATGACACCCAAAATTAAGGGAGGAAAGGTTTATTTGGCTCACAGTTTGTAGAGGTTTCAGCTGGATCCAATGCAGGGTGGCATTGCAGACAGGCAGGAGGCAGCAAGGTAGGCAAGGACCCTAAGCAGCTTCCTTCTGCCCTTTATAATTTATCCAGGGTGCCAGGATTAGGGCTGTACCAAACCAATCAGTGAATTGATTTAGTAATCACACAGCCTTGATCCCAGCATCACACACTCTAGATTTGGCTACCTCTGAAAAAGCCCTACCTATGGCTACATGAGGCTTTGGGAGGGACATCAGGCACAAACCATAACATTCCATTCCTAGCGCCGCAAAAACTCATTCATATCCTTTTATGCAAAAGGCATTTAGTTCATCTCCAAGAGTTTCCAAAGTCCTATCCATTTCAGCACTCCTGGAAATTCTGAGTCCAAAGTCTCCCGTGAGATTTAAGGCAAACTCTTAGTTGCAAGCCCACATACAAATGAAAAGAAAGTTGAACTCTTCCAATATACAATGGCACTAAGTAAACATTTCCGTTCCAAAAGGTACAAATAGGGGGACCCAAAGGAATGGGACCAAAGCATGTCCAAAATCCAGCAAGGCAAGTATTAAGTCCCACAGTTCCATGTGCAGCATCCCAGACAATCTGTGACAAGTTGCGAACTCCAAAAGGCTTGGGTGGCTTTGCCTCTATAGCGTTTCTTGTGGTGGTAGCTCCCAAGGCTTCTTTCTTGGGCTGGCTCTGCTCCCTCCCTGCAGTTTTCCTCAGGCGATCCACATTCCTGGCTTCTCCAAACTTTTAGGGTCTCCACTGCACCTTCAGCTTCACACTCACAGCTTCACACACTGCTCTCTCAGAAGCACACTGCCTAGCCTCCCAGGCTTTCCTGACCCTACAACTCTTGCATTCTGAATGTGCCTAAAACCAGCACCATGTGGGCGATGCCAAGGTCTGCCACCAACTGGAACAGTAGTCGGGCTTCTTTCTCTCTTGGCTGTAGCGGTCAAGTGGGGTGCCTACAAACCACACCCCGAGGAACAATTTCCCCAGGCCACCGCCATTCTGGAACATGGTGCTCTGGGGCTTTCTTCTCAAATCAAAGCCTTTCACCTTTGCAACTCTGAGGGTGCAAAGGCTAGAGTCCTGCTGGTTCCTGTGATGTCCTGAGGCTGTCTTTTCTGTTGTCTTCTTCTGAAATACTTGCCTTTTTCTTGATAGTCTTTTCAGGGACAAATTTCTCCTTTGTTCCATCTTTGCAGGCCATAATTTTACTGGAGGTTCCTTTCTGGCCAAATTCACATTTGGAATCATTCTACTGAACTCTTTGCTCTTGATTCTCAGCATAAATCTGGCTAAAAGCCCCCAACAATAGCCATGCCACTGCCTCAACTTTAGACTGCCTTGAAATTTCTTCTGCAAGATTAATTGGTCTGCCACTCTTAGTCTCAGACAAAGTTTCTGGACATGAGCAAAACGCAAACTTTCTGCCAAGCCACAGCATACATGGTCTGACATCCAACAGCCAATATGGTCCTTCTTGCCAGTAGAAACCTCCCAACCCTGGTCTGTACCAGCAACTTTTCTATCAGCATTCTGGTCTTCTGAGCTCTGACCAGAATCTCCTGCCAAGTACCGACAAAGGCTCTCCAGGGCTTCTCTTTCAGGCAACATTTCCAAACCTTTCCTAACTCTTCCCTTTTCCACAAGCCAGCTCCAAAGGCTCCTAAACCACATGGTCAGGTATAGTCATAGCCACAACCCCACTTCCCTGGCACCAAATTCTGTCTTAGTTACTTTTCTCTCGCTGCTGAGACAAAATACCTGACACCAAAAGTTAAAGGAAAAAGGTTTATTTAGCTCATACTTTATAGGGTTTCAGTTCATAGTTGGCTGGCTCCAAGGCAGGGTGGCATGGCAGACAGGCAGAAGGCAGCAAGGTAAGCAAGGGGCCTGACCAGCTTCCTTCTGCCCCTTACAGCTTATCCACAGCAGCATAGAAGTCCAGGGACAGTGGGGAAGTTAGTACAGTAAGAGCAATATAGTGCCAAGGAGAAGGACAAAAACACAGACCAAAGGGCAGATAGCAAGACAGTAGATTTCAAGAATTGGCATACAATTGAGTGAGGAGCAGAAGAATGAATCAGGGATAATAATAGTTCGGGCTCCTGAGAAAGGATGAAAGAGGACATAAAGGGCAGAGTAAATTGGAAAATTACATTCATATGAATCCTAAATGGTGTGATTCACCCGTGAAACATTAAATGGAAATACCTACTTGGCATGCAGATGCACAGTTCTAGAACCCGGAAGTCACAAGAGTACCTGACATGTGACACCATACCTTCAGGTGAATTCCCCACTGTAAGTGTAGACCAAGAAGAGAAAACATTAAGTTTTAAAGACCAAAGATATTTAATGGACACACACAAGGGCAAGGAGACTCAAGCAAATTCCTTGTTGACCCCCACTACACATGCACTAAAAAGGAAGATCCAAAGAGTTAGATGAAAAACCAGGAAAAAAAACAAAACAAAACAAAAACCCCAGGAACAATCAGCATAATAAAAACAAGAATGTTTTCCAAAGTGGAGAAAGTGTTTAATTCATCCCTTCCTTTAACCACTCGTTTATTTCACACCTGGAGTGAGCCAGCACATTCCAACAGTGTGGGTACAAGGGAAAAAAAAGTCTTGTCCTCATCATACTCTAGAATATTTTTGACATGAGCTAGTTCATGGTAAGTAAGAGTCTGTGTATTTACCTGCCTCCTTTACATCAAAAAGAACCTTCACAGACCAACTTCAGAGCATTTTGAAAGTTGACACTCATTCAAGTCTCCAAATTCATGAATAATGAGTTGAGCTAAAGCCATGAACTCTTTAACAAGTCACTTATTATATGAGAATTTGAATTTTTATTCAGGGTTCATTAGCCTGAAAACATGTCGTAAAAATTATCATTATAGAAGACCTGCAGGACACTTTTACCTGAAAAGTGAATATGATAGTATATTCTTCTTCTTGTATCATTATTATTACCTTTAATGAAGTACAAAAAAATTAAAAGAAATTAAAATCAAAAATGAAAAAGAGATCTAGAATAGACTTTGTTATCCTTATTTTTGCTTAAGTATTTAATTGCCTGGGAATTCATTCAACTTTGATATTAAGATAAAAATGTTGACTTTGATTTAAAATAATTTATTAAGTTTTAAGGGATACCAAATACCAGATGATGTATCAATTAGGGCTTATTTCACCATGCATGTTCTATCCTGTGGGCCTCTATATACTTACTTTTCATGCAATTATTTTGACCCTATTTTTGTATATTTATTAGTATAATATTAATGTTGATTTAAAGAATATATTCTTTAGTATTTTGTCTCTTTCTTCAACCCTTTCCCCACTCAGCTGCCCAACCCAGAATTTAGGAACAGGTTTGCTTTATCCTCCTGAGATGTATTTGTTTTACACATGAAAACGATTGGGCAAGGATTCATAGTAGCATTTCAGAACACCTTTCCGGTTGTCACCATGTGTACCCTCCAGAAGTATGGTTTCAATTTTGCTCTTGAAATATGAGTCAGGCAAAGTTGCCAACAGATACTTTTTCCCTGTCATAACATTTCACTTATTCTGTAGTCTGGGACAGTTTATAGGTTGCATCTTTCTCCTGGTCTTATTGAAATAGTATCTTCTTGCTATTTGAATTCATTTTTCATTAAGGGAAGTAAAACTGGACCCTGTGCCCAATAAACAGAAGCACCTGGCCAAGATATGTCATCGATGTTGTGTCCCACCCCACCCTTGGTATCGATGGCAATGATCAGCAGTCAAGTGCCACTCAGGAAGGTGAAGACACCAAACACTCAGCTCCCCTCTGGCAGTTGTTACTGATTTACCCACCCCTCCCACCCACTATGACAAATCAGTGAAGCAGGTAAAATGCAGAGCAGAAACCACCTAAAGCATGAGTTCAAGGACTGTAACTTAGTAGCTGTCTTTTCTCTATTTCACAGTGTCTTGGTAAGGTCACATGTCTGGGGCTAAAAATCCTGCTGGGCTTTTTTCATGCCTTGAAATGAAGCACATAAGAACCACATACAATGCTCTCAACTTTAGTGTGCTGGATTTAATGAAATTTAATCAAAGAATTTAGTAATTCTCTAAAATTAAACATTTTTCCAGTATTAATATATTTTCTTAAGCAAAATGAGTAAAGCCAAAATGCCAAGACATTATACTCAGTTTATTGGCAAACCAATTATTTTCTAGTGTTATCCTCACCAATGTAAACATTTGAATTAAGATTTGTCCCTCTAAGGCAAAAGAACAATAAAATAATCTCCCTTTTATATAGCACACAGTAGTTTGTAGTTAAAGATTATTGTATTAGGAGTATGTTACCAAGTTTTGACTTCAGAAGCAACAGCAGCCACAGAACAACCTTACCTCGTCTAAAGCAGGCAGTGAAAAAGTATGTGACTGTCAAACATAGTTTCTTTTTAAGTGAAAGAACATACATAAGAAATATGGAATTTGACCAAGTCAGATTTCACTTGTGGTAAGTACCATAGGGTCTAAGTGATTAAGAGGTTGCGATTGAACATTTGCTAAGCTTTTCTGTGGGTTTTCTGTGCTTAGAACATTAGTTTCCTTGAACAAGTACTGTGTCAAGTGTAGAACAAACTACACATTTACCAACAAGGAGGATGTGCACTTCTGGATACAGGCAGAAAGAACTGAGAATAGGAAGGAGAGGGAAGAATGTATCATCTATTACAAGTTCTTTCCAACTCTGTGCCTAAAATAATGTAAGAAGCATTGTCAGCAAAATACAAATAGTAATAATCTTCTGGGGAAAAAAAAGGAAAGGAAACCAAGGGTACAATGAACTGAACGAAAATGAAAATAATTTGATACAGAAGAAAGTAGACACATTAAAATCAAGAGTAAAAATAATCAAATTGATGCCCCAGGTGCAACGAAGGTAGAAAAATATTTTAGAGCTCTGAGAAACATTTGAGAGCTGAATTAAACAGGCTAAATTAATCTTTGAGCAATTTTCTTACTGGGGAAGACTGAATTCATTTTTTTTTCACCTTAGTGAATTTATTAATCTCCCCATGGGCAAAAAAGTCATTTACATTTTTTAAGTACAGAAAAATCGGTGGCTTGTCGAAGCAGTTTTATAAGATATGAAACACTATTACAAGTGGGTGAACAATTGGGTTTTCCAACTCCTTTCAGTCTATACTTGTGTGTGATTTCAGAAATCCTTAATACAAATATCAATATTCATAACAGCCTTCCTTAACAAAGTAAACAGAAGAGGAAGGTCAAATTATATTTTAAAAAGTGCTTTATTATTGAATATAATATGAATAGCTAATGCATTGTACAAAATGTGGGTTAATTCATTTTGTGTGAAAACAGTATCTTAGATTATTTCACAATTATTAGCCAATTCACGAAAATTCTTTTTTACCAAAAGCTATGCACTCAGTGGTCTCTACATGAGCACACGCACATGTTCATGACACACACAAATGCACACACACCTGCATACATAGTCAGCACTTAAAATGGTTTTCTATTTACCTTGGAAATAAATAATTACACAATGTCTGCATTAGCCAAGTTAGACTCTTACTTCAGGCTTCATCAAAGGACAGGATACATGCTTTACATTTAGAAATTTTGACTCCATGCAACTCCTGAATTTAGTGGAAATAATGTTTACAAATTTCCGACAGATTCAGTCTTCTAAATGTTGAAAAAATAAATTAGAATTCCTGGAAATTATTGTGAATTTCTGAAATCTTAGTTAATGCTATAAGCAGAATATGGATATTCCTCAAAGATCCATGCATTGGAACCTAATACAAAGATGATAATATTAAGAAGTGGGGATTTGAGGGGAAGTGATTAAGCCTTGAGGAATCTGACATCTAGAAGAAGTTGAAGGGTGCTGCCCTGTCATTTTCAATATGCAAGGCCACAGCAAGATGGTGACAGCTTCAAAGGAGAGACCAAGCTGTCACCAGACACCAAATCTTCTGGTACCTTGATATTAACTTCAGAACTGCCATCACACGCTCCAGAACTCTGAGTGGTACATTTCCATTGTTCACAAGTCACCCAGTCTAAAATATCTAGACATAGTAGCCCAAACAGAAAAGACAGTCATAAAATAGCTCACATGCTCTCCTTTCGCTTTTCTCATTATTATAGGTATATTATTAAAAGCACTTAGTAAGTAATGTTAAGTGACATTTAAAAGAACTGTGGCCTGTGATGCATTTTTGAATAATGAAAAACTCCCATGAATATTATTAGGTAGAATTTGAATACAGTACATTTAGATTCCTATTACTATAGGCAGCTAAGGTGATAAAAAAATAATATACAGTCGGAGAGAAACTAGGCTCTCAAGGAAGTCAGTGAAAGATAAAGACATCAGAATTGTGGTTGCAGATGCGTCTGAAGAAGGCAGGCCTCAAAACAGAAATACAATGGCCTCCCTACATGCCGCCCTATGACATAAACAGTAATTTAAAATTATTCTGTACTTAGCACCACCTGGTCCAGTGAGTCCAGCTAGGCATCAGTCACCCAAGTGGGTGACCACAGCATCCAGACCCAGCCCTTCCCCAAATCCCCTTGTTCTTTCCATGTGTCCTTGTCATGTGACTTGTTTCCCTATTAAATCAATATCAGATAAATGTCTATATTTACAATCCTATAGGTTGATTATAGTTTGACCCACATTGTACCCACACAGTGACTTTGCTGTATAAATTGCTCCTGACAAAAGGCCTCGCTGGCAACTCACTTTTGGGACCCCTCCTGTCTCTCCAGGGCTCTTTCTCAATAAGTCTTTCCTATTCTTAGCATCTATTGTCTCTTGGAATTCGTTCTTTGATTTCAGGGAACATAAACTCTGCACATCTGACCTCTATCAGGTTGGGAGTTATATTTCTCTTATATCACTATCAAAAAGATAGATAGGAGTATTTAACACGTATTAGAGACATTCAGTATACAGACACATATACACACCTCTGACTAGTGCTTCTGTGTGGGAATTCTTGATCAGTATAGTATGAAAAATTTGTTTTTCAAAATCTGAATCCTATGAAAAACTAATTTAAAAATATTATACATGTTAAATATTCCATCATAGTGTCTTCTCCACTAAGCATAGTGACATACAGCCCACATGACACATATGTAACATTTCTCCACTACCAATGCTATTTCATGAAATACAGATTGAGTAGTTTGTTTTACCTAAGACAGAAGAATCTCTAATTTATTTAGAGTAGATGAATGGAAGGGCGGATAGACGGATGGATGGATGCATACAGAAATATAAGGATGAAATGAAAGATTGGAAAGCTTTCAGAAATAAATATAGCTGTACCTCTCTTTCAGTTTTTGAAGTATAATCAACAGCCCGTATCCATCAGTTCCACATGTACAGATTCAAGCAACAGTGGATTGAAATTATTCACTCTGAATTGTCTCTACTGAAAATATACAGACTTTTTTTCATGCTATTATTCTCTAAATAATACAGTAAAAGTAATCTAGTGATGTTTTCTTTTTATATAGATTTTTTTTTTTTTTTTGGTGCTGGGGATCGAACTCAGTTATATAGATTTTTATTAAAATTTGTCCAAAATTCCCCAACTTACAGACCATGTAAGTAACACAGTACACAAGCCTACAGATCATGATACACTGTGCCTTTTGCTTATAACAGTGAGCAGTGTAAACAAGCACATAAATGCAGCATTAAGTCGCAACTACATAAATTTACTGTAGTACCTTGTGTATGTGTCGCTATTTTAAATTTGGGTTATTAGGTTCTTATTTTTAAGACATCATTATTGCTCTGGATTCCCATTCTCCTCCCCTTTGCCCTCTTCTTGTTCCCTTGAACCCTTTGTCTATTAGCTTAGATCTAACACTTTGCCTTTTTGTATCCATTGTTTACCCTTTTCTTTGTTTCTTTTCGCCGCACTCAAATGAGGTATACCATTCAGTATTCCAGCTTGCAAGTCTGGTTTATTTCACTCAACATTATATCTTCCAAGTCTATCCATTTTCCTATAAATGACTCTAGTTTGTCATTCTTTATAGTTGAATAGTATTCCATTATATCTAGATACCACATTTTGTTTATCCAGCTATCTATTAATGGGTATACAAATAGCTTCCAGAATTTAGCTATTACAAATCGTGCTGCTATAAACATTGTTGTGCAAGTATCTCTGTAGTATTGTGTCTTTAGCTCTTCAGGAAAGATACCTAGTAGGGGAATGGCTGGGTCATATGGGATTTCTACTTTCAGATCCTTGAGAAATCTCCATACTGATTTCTATAATGTTTGTACTAGTTTGGATTCCCACCAACAGTGTAGGAGGGTTTCCTTTTCACCACAGCTGTGCCAGCATTTGTTACTGTTTGACTTCCTAATGATTGCCATTATTTCTAGGGTAAGGCAAATCTTAGAGTTATTTTAATTTGCATTTCTCTAAAAGCCATAGATGTTGAACATTTTTTCATATATTTGTTGGCTATTTGTATTTCTTCCACTGTGAAGTATCTATTCATTTCTCTGGCTCATTTCTTGAGTGGGTCATTGATTTTAGGTAGTTTAATTTTTTTGAGTTCTTTGTATATTCTAGATATTAGTCTTCTGTCTGAGGACATGGAAACAGAAGAAGCCCCGAATAGCAAAAGCAATACTGAGCAATAAGACCAAAGCAGGTGGCATAGCAATCCCAGACTTCAAGCAATACTACAAGGCAATAGTAATAAAAATGACATGGTACTGGAACAAAGGTAGACACATAGACCAATGGAACAGAATCGAGGACACAGAAACTTCTCCAGACATATTCAAATATATGATCTTTGACAAAGGATCCAAAAACATACATTGGAGGAAAGATAGGCTATTTAACAAATGGTGTTGGGAAAACTGCTTGTCAGTTTGTAGAAGAACGAAACTGGACTCATATTTCTCACCATATACTAAATTAAAATCAAAGTGATTCAAAGATCTAAACATTAAGACAGAAACATTAAACCTTCTGGAAGACAAAATAGGTAAAACACTTGAAGACAGAGGTGTAGGAAAGGACTTCCTAAACGTAACCTCACTTGCACAGGAAGTAACAACAGGAATCAACAAATGGGACTACATTAGACCTAAGAGTTTCTGTACAACAAAAGAGTCAATTAGTATGGTGAAGAGAAAACCCACAGAATGATGTTTTCAAGTATATGGATGAGATATGTAGGTTATATGCAAATGCTGTGCCATTTTATATAGGGATTTGAACATCCACAGATTGTGATATCTAAGGGGGGGTCATGGAACAAATCCCTCACTCATAATGAGGGACCCTGGTATGACGCTTCCAGAAGAAGGCAAGGTGAATTACAGAAGTTTCCTATACATTTTGGCTAGTAGAATTTAGGAAAAAAATAAGAAAATTTATTTAGGTTTAGATTCATTTTTAGGGGGAAAATGCAATTCCTTTTCTAAGGTGGTAGAAGCAAAGGTTTGGCATATATCCTTAACTCCCCCTTCTGAGATAATGTTCATTTAGAATTCACAAACATTAGGGTACAGAAATCATCCAGTAACTTTGAGTGTTATATTGAATGTGGTCAATATCCCGCTAGGGTTGTTAATAGTCTAAAATGGCTCTTAGATTCATTTCTTGAATTAAAATGGATTGTTTAGAGTCCTCTGTCCTACGGCATGTATTAAAATTCATTTTAAGTGAAACTTTCATATTGCCGACACTTTGATATGTCATTTTCCTGATAACTTCTCCAGTTTCATATTACTTCAATTGGCCCTTTCCATTGTATTAACTACCCAGAAAAAGTTTTAAAATTTGTTCTGTTCGTCCATATTATTATGTAGTCACTCTTCAAGGTTATTATTAAAACACTGACTAAGGCTGCCTGCACCATGTTTTATAATTTGCATTCACAAAGGTATCCAAGCTTCATTGTCATTTCAACCTACGGTCCAGCCTGTCTCATACACCCAGTGCCCTCCTTTGCCTAGCTACCATCCCAAATCCTTTTGCACCTCCTGTAACAATTTCAATGTGGAAATTTACAAAGGTTTTCGAAGTACATTATATTCACTACTTCCCCTTTATTAATGTGATGATTTATGCTTCTTAGATCAATAGCCATCGGAGTTAGTATTATTTCCCTTTCAGTGAATCACACTACTCCAACAATAACATTTTGCTTGTATCCTTAATGATTTTTCCTTGTTACAAATCCGTCATCTAACTTCAATAGCAATGTTACTGCCAATTTTACAAAAGACCCTTTAATTTTTGAAAAAAAAAAGAAAATTCTACTTCTTGAAAATATTCTTTTAATATACAGAAGATAAGTTAAAGTATTAGAACTGTAGGATGAAAACAAACTTCACCCACAGGTCAAATTTGGGCTATAAAATAAATACTAGGTTAGGATCTCTATAAATGTAGTCTCTGTTTACATATCACAAGACCCCTGATGTTTGGGAAAGAAGAAAGCATCAGAAAGCCAGTCGTGGAGAAGACAGCTGACCATACACTCTCCCTACATTAGAAATACTGCAGACCTTCCAGACCTAGTGTCCTTGGTGACTGTGGAAGGTCTGTGTAAACCACCTTAGCACAGTTGTGTCTATTTAATTCATTTTGTGTATGGCAAGGCAGCAACTACAGTGACAATGACAAGTGTGTCTAAACTTATTATGATTAAATCAGTTACATTCTAGATGCCTCTTCCCATTTTGGAGGTGACATATAAATGATAGGAAGATGAAAACATACACAAAAGCACAATTTTGATTTCACTTTTCCTACCAGCTAATAATCTATGTTCGTTTTAAAAATAAGTATTCATTTGTGGACTAAAATGCAATCTTCTCTCTTGCCTTTGATTATCCATATTTCAGGATAATAATACTTTTGCAGTGTGAACTCAGGAAATGCATAATAAAATTTATCTATTCTTGTGGGCAGATGGATGAGAAGATTACATCAAATGTAAACCACATGCTTGCAAGAATTTAAATTGCAGAAGATGAATGTCATTTTTAAAAAATCCTTGGCTGGAATTCTGGAGGCAGCCCCTGCAAAAATGGAATTCCCTTTGAGAGATCCAGATGTGGTGATTCTGACTAGACTGAGTAAAGATAGCTCCTCAAATAAAATAAAGTGTTAAATTCTATAAGGAATTTATGTAAAGTCTTAGTAATTTCCTTTCAGATATTATCCACATAACAGAGTTAGTTGAGTTCTGTGCAGTAAGGTATGTCTACATTGCTGACATGGGTTATCTCTAAGATCAATGCATACTTCGAATTTGGGGAAAATTTAAGGAAAAAAGATGACAATGACGGATCTAGTGTAATACTGTGGTGAGTCATTAGTTTTCTGGGGGTGGGTTGGGGAGATCCATTCATGTCTTATGGAGTGACAGAAGCTTGTGGAAGGGGAAGATGGATCATGTGTTATTATGGGCTGAAATCCATATGATGTAGTGTTAACCCCCAGCCTTCAGAGTGTGACTATAGAGATAAGACATTTAAAGGAGTAATTAAGTTAAACTGAGGCTATTAAGGTATGCCCTAATCCAATCTGACTAATATTCACAAAAAGAAAGGAAATATGGACACCTGGGGAGCCACCAGGTTTATACACAAAGAGAAGAAAGGCCATGTGAGGACAAAGTGAAAAAATGGCAAACTATAAGATAGCAGAGAAATATCAGAGAAGCCAATTTTTCTGATACCTCGATCTTAGATTTCTGGCCTCCTGTATTGGACAAAAACAGATTTTTATTATTTAAGTCACCAACTCCATAGTATTTTGTTATGGTAGCCCCAGCAAACTAATACACTTATATTTGACATTTAGGATGTAAGATAATGACCATGTCTAGGAATGTATATGGATGTGGATAAAAATTCATTATCCTTAATATAAGGCATGAACCTCTGATATAAACGGTTATTGAATTCTATGAAAGAAGCGAGCATGCATTCTATCACTAGAAATGTCTGTTTTTCTTAAGAACACTGATGGTTGGGTTTTAGAATTTGGAAGCAGATGGTTAAGGTTAGTGATGTTTTCAAACCAAGTACTATTAGGATGGTATGATTTGTATTCCCCAAGAAAAAATCAATAGGTGTGCCAAAACTCTGAAGGGGTGAAAGAATCACAAGAAAATAAAGCCTTGGAGCACTCGAAGAAGGGAAAGGTTTTTGACTTTTTACTTTTCTGAAGTGGAAGACAGATGTTGGCCAACAGTTAAAAATGAATAAAAAGAAACAAAAAGAAGCATATTTTAAAGCAGGTGCATTGTGACTAGTGCCACAATAACATATGCATGAAAATAATCATTGCACAAACAAAGTAGATTTACAGAATGATCAGAGGAAACTCTCCCTGTTGTTGGGCTCCAAGAAGTGAGCAGATTGCATTTGGTAACATGTTTGGGAAAGACAGGTAATTAAAATACTATTTTCCTAATAATTTTATTTTTTTCTTTTTTCTTTTTTTTAATTTTATTTTAATGGTACATTTTAGATGTACATAGTGATAACATTCATCATAGGGGATTTGTACCTGTACATGACATATCTTATTGCTTCTTTTTTTCCCATTCCTCTCCCTTCACCCCCTCCTCCCTCCTTACTTACAAAAGCTTTGTTTCCATTTTTTCCTTCCATCTCTTATTTCTCTTGTCCTCTGTTCCGTTCTCCTAATAATTTTAATAGTAAATGTAAGTGATAATTTCTGAGTTTTACTAGTATTAGCAGTTTTAAAGTACATCAGGCAAAGGGATATCACTATTGGGAAGCATTGTGTTACTCAATTTTCTGTAGTACCCTATCTCTTCAGAAAAATAAATAACAGGAACTGACGGTTCAAAGACACATTTTCACCATTTTTATCAACTCAGTCACAGTATAACTTCTATTTAAAAGCTGAATTCATTTTAAGTGAGGAGTGTGATGAGTTTGACATATGTAACCACCGCAACAGTAGATACAAAACAATCCTGCTATTCCAGAAAATTCCTCTGTGTATCTTCCCGGTCAGTCCTACCCATATCCGGCCGTAGTTAACCACTGATGTGCTTTTTCCATCTTTTTGATTAGATTTGTCATTTCTAAATTCTCTTGTAAACAAAATCATACACTATGTCCTTTTTGTCTTGCTTTTTAGTTTTGCATTATGTTTTTGATGTCCACGAATGTAGCTGCCTCTGCCAGTAGTTCGTTTCTTTTCATTGCTGAGTCATATCATATTATGTCAATATTATTGCAATTTATTTATCTATTCACAGACTAATGGACATAGCTTGTTTATAATTTTAGCTACTATGAGTAAAGCCACTATAAACATTCACGTGCAAATTTTCTGGACATATATTTTCACTTCTCTTAAGGAAATATCTAAAGGTGGAATTGCTAGACCATTTGATAAGTGTATGGTTGAGATTGTAAGAAACTGCCAGTTTTCCAAAGTAAGCATATCATTTCACATTCTCCCAGCAAAATATAAAAGCTCCAAGGCCAAGATGTTTTATTGGTAATGTTTTTAATTTTAGTCCTTCTAGTGGGTGAGTAATAGTACCCGATTTTGATTTGGATTTGCATTTCCCTGATGACTAATGATGTACATTTTCGTATTTGTCCTGGCCATTTATGGATCTGCTTTTTTCAGAAGCAACTGTTCAAATATTTTGGCCTATGTTATTGAGTTGATTTTCTACTCACTATTGAATTCTGAGTTATGGCTGCAAGTCCTTGGTTAATCAGATGTACTACAGAGATTTTCTTCTCTTCTATGGCTTGCCTTTTCATTTTCTTAATGAAATCTTTCAGAAAGCAAAAATTTTAAAATTTTCATGAATTCCAATTGACCAATTATTTTTCTTTAATGGTCATGCTTTTCTTCTCATAAAATCTTTGCCTAATCTAAAGTTGAGTTTTTTCCCTATATTTTCTTTTAGAAGCTTCATTATTTTAAAATGCTATATTTAGAACCATGATTCATTTGAGGTTAATTTCTACATATGGGATGACATAATAGTCTTGTTTTTCTTGTTCTAATAGTACTTGTTTTAAAGTATATTCATTACTTATTGAATGCAATAACATTTTTGGCTCTAGTTCTTATATGTTGGGTAAATTCTGGACTCCACTGTCTTCCATGGATTTGTGTGCCTATCCCTATGGTGATAGTATACTGTCATGGTTGCTACCTCTTCATAATAGTGAAATCACATTTAACCACTGACTCTTTAGTGATCTTAAAGAGTAGTTCAGAAAAAAATCAGTGGACTATAACTAATATTTAAAACTATTACTCAAGAAATTTTTTTGAAAATAAAAGGAGACCTAAATCTACATATTAAACATTGGAGAAAACTGATACATACTGATAAATCTATTAGAATTTAAAGATCAAGAAAAAAATCTTTAGGTTATCAGAAAAAAAATAGTTTTTCAGAAAGAGAAGAAAAATTTGTCGACAAAATATTTTTGTTCAGTACCCACACAGAAAGCAAGAAAGTGGTGGACTAGGATTTTATTCAAATTCTGTAAAACAAAGTAAAAACCAACAAATATTAGATCTAGAAGAACTATTGTTATTTACAAATAAGAATCAATCTCACTGACTACTAACTTCTTGATATCCACATTAGAGTAATAAAAGTTAGAACATTTTCAGAAACCCAAGAACAAAGTTGATGTGACAGATTTTATATCAGTCTTCAAATGTCAAGGTTATAGAAAATAGTTATGAACTTGCAGAATCTTTGCTATTTCTCTATTCATAATTCTTTACCAATAAATTCATTAACAGATGACATTCATCCAACCACGAGATTACTGAAAACTTTGTCAAAGGACTGATGAATTTAATTACTTGAACCTCGTTATAGTCTGAATGTTTCTGTGCCCATAAAATTGAATTCTCCACCTGCAAAGTGATGATATTAGGAGGTGCAATTAGGCCGTGAGGGTGGACCCTTGTTAACAGGATTAGCACCCTACATTGTTGGTTGGAATGTAAACTTGTACAACCACTGTGAAAATCAGTATGGAGATTCCTCAAAAAATTAAAAGTAGAAATTCCATTAGACCCAGCTATACTTCTGAGTATCTTCTCAAAAGAGTTAAAGACATCATGTTACATTCATACATCCATTTCCATGTTCATAGTAACACAACTCATAATAGCTAAATTTTAGAAGTGGCCTGGGCACCCTTCAATAGATAAATGGATAAAGAAACTGTGATGTGATATATACATACAATGGACTACTACTTGGCTATAAAGAAGGATAGATTTGAGTCATTTGTAGGAAAATAGATGCACCCTGAGACTAGTACAAAGTGAAACAAATCAGACACAGAAGGTTAAATATCACATCTTTCTCTTACACAAGAAACTCATAGAATAAGTAATTTAGAGAAGAAAATAAGAGATAGATGATAGGTAATGGGGAAGTAGATTTTGCAGAGTTGAGAAAGACATCTAGGGACGGGGAGGAGAAACTGGAGGAAGGTGGGGGAAAGGGAAGTAAAAAGGATTAAGATGCAGTGTGTATATGTACCAATTCCTCAGCATAATGTATCAGAAACAAAGGAAGAAAGAAAAGAGAGAGAGAGAGAAAGAAAAAGGAAGGAAGGAAGGAAAAGAAAGAAAGAGGGAAGGAAGAAAGGAAGAAGGACAGAAAGGAGAGAAGGAAGGAAGAAAGAAAAGGAGGGAAGAAAAGGGAGGAAGGAAGCAAGCAAGCCCCAAAGAATCCCTTTTCCCTTTGCCCTCTCCTCTACATGAGGATTCAGCAAAAATACAGCTGACTGCGCGGCAGGAATCAGGCCCTCACCAGACACCAAATCTCCTGTTTCCTTAATCTTGGCTTCCCAGCTTCCAGAACTGTGAAAAATAAATGTTTGTTGTTTATAAGCCACCAAGACCATGGCGTTTTTATTATAGCAGCCCAAACAGACCAAGATACACATGTAACAGGAAAAGAAAATGTATTTTACATTTTGACAAAGCAAAAGTAGTACCATTTAAGAAATGAAAGTAAAAAGGATAAAGTAGAATAAGTTAACTAATGGTTAAATAGATGAAGAGGTAGAAATCAAAGGATAAACTTTAAAGTTGAAAACCAAGCAGAAGGGTAAGTAAGAAGCCAGTATAAACATCATTCTGCTATAAAATCCCAAAACTTCTAAATATAGAAAGAATTTTTCTTTTTTTTTTTTTTTTTTTTTTGGTGCTGGGGATTGAACTCAGGGCCTTGTGCTTGCAAGACAAGCACTCTAACCACTGAGCTAAATCCCCAGCCCCGAAAGAATTTTTCAAAGAGAGAAAGAAATGCACCAAAAAGAAAAGCTAATGCAGTACACATGCAGGGAGAGAGAGACCTGCCTCGTTGTTACCGAGTGGAGCTGGAAGTCCTGTTCCCATGAGAGCCCTGTGGGCAGCTGGATCTGAGTGTTACTGTCTCAGAGCTCTCTGTCTTGTTAGGTAGCCCCTTGCCTAGTCCTTTGGCTGTAGGAAGCAGGTTTATCTCAAGAATCTTTTCATGTTGGATTAGGGCTTCCCCAGTCTGCAATATGGGATGTATGAATTAGAATAAAAAGTGAGAGCATACACTCCTACGTCATCTTTTGAGTCCTAGGCTTCCTATGCAGCCCACCTTCTTCTCTCCACCTTTTAGCATCTTTGTATGTTTGTTTCTATTTTATATATATATAACATTTAGGGGATTTTTTTGTATTTAGTGAGAGGAATATGGTAAGCATGTTTACTCCATCTGTTACATTCAATGTCCAACTCTTCAAGCAAGTGTTCCCACTAAAAGACTAATAGTCTTAATCAAGTTTATTTTCTCAGGACACATTTCTTCATATGCTGCAATCAAATACAATTTAATTAATTCAATGCTCATAGATGGTTTTTCCCCCCTGGCTAGCACATGAGCTACTAAGGAAAGTACTCTGATTTGAGCCTCATTTTAATTGTTTTTTTAAATAAATTTTACTTTGATGAAATAATTTTTAAGATTTCTAATTTTCCTGGAAGTTTTTTTTTCTATGAGTGGAAATATGAGCTCTTAGTTAAATAATGTTTAAAACATCAACATTATATTATTTCAGAGCAGCTACCATACCGCTACATAATAAACACAGTGCTTCGCCATCTCATTTGATAATAATGCAAACTTCTCTAAACCTTAAAAGTACAAATTCAAAACTTTTCTTGTTTTGACATGGTGAGATGTGCTGATGATAATAACAATAAGCAAATGTCATGACATACTACAAGGCGGGCTAGTCACAGTGCAGCTAGGTTATATCTAGTTGCTTTGATCTGTAGTAAGTCAAGCAGTGATGGTAAACTGTAAAAGTGCAGAATATAATTGCAAATATTAAGCCCTGATGTTATAGTATGAAAGAAGCTGTAGACTATCTGATCAATGGAGCATAGCTGTGCTGCAATAAAACTAATGCTTATACTGGAACTTCAAGCAAGAGAGAGAGAAGCTAAACACGGAAGGGTAACTACTCTGTGAGTCTGTGTATATATGTAATTCACCGACAGACAAAAGTAATCAACAAGAACAAAAATTATAAGAGTGGTTTCCTCTAGAGGGGATCAGAAGAAAAGGAATTGATTAGAAAGGTATGTGAAGGAGCTTTTTGGATAACAAATATTTTCTATCTTGATTGGGGTGCTGGCTACAAAAGTATAAGCATTTATTAAAACAAACTGTACATATACTCAGCTCTTTGCAACTTCTTAAATTATACTCCAACAAAAATTAGGAAAATTGCAAAGCAAAGCATATTAAGATAAATCGGACAACTTGATTGTAGACTGTATTACATAAGTATTGAAAGAATGTTACTTTTTTGTATTAGATACTGTGTTGTGGTCTTATAACAGTATAATCTTGTTCTTAGATGATACATCTGAAGTATTTAGCAGTAAAGTGTTATAATGCCTCAGAGTATATGTGTGTATGTGTTTGAATAGAGAGCAACAAATAGTATATAATAAAGTTCCAAAAATTTTAAAACTGGCAAATTTGGGGAAAATTAGTGGGTACTTGTTCTATGGTTCTTGTAACTTTTCTATGTATATGAAATTTTTCAAGTTAAATATTAAGAACAAACATAGATGCCAAATTAAATTTCATGGCAAAAATAGATTTTAGGCAATAACGACTTGAGTAACTTCCCTAAAAACTAATATCTGCTGCTCCTGATGAAAGATTGCAGTAGACCCTCGAGAAGTGGAATAAACTCACCTATATATTTCCTGGTAAGAAATGTAAAGATAATAAGAAATTTACCACCAACACTGGCCAAAACAGTTATCAATAAATGCAGCAGCCATACGTATAGTGACGTGCTTATGTTTGTTCTTCCTTCAGACTATCATTCTCTAAAACACTAGAGATAGTTTAAAACACAAAGATAGTTTTAAAGTATAATTTATCACTAAGTAAAACTTTAATATTGCAAAATGACCCTGGTTTTAAAGAATACGTTACTGAATGTTAGAAAAAATTCAAAAGCCTCTGAAATTAGATTTGTGCCACATCTCAATTCGGTAATATCTTATATTCTTACCTTGAATTTTACTAGTAACTTCTTTAGGGTAGTCAAATGCTTAATAAGCAAATATACCTCACATATTTTCATTTCCAAGAAGTGATCACATTTATTTCTATAGTTCAGTTTGCTGTTAATCATATACATGGAGTTCTTTACTGTCACATTAACCCATTATTTATCTCTTAGGATGTGATATTTTTATTTTGTGTTGTTCCTCCACATCTACAGTATACTCCTTAAAATCATGGACTACACATCACATATTTTGGTCTCTCCCAGTGATTTCCATGTAACAGGCTTTTAAAATGATTTGTTGATTGACTACAAATTATAACTGCATCTTTATGGCTTTGTGGAATATTTGTGAGATAATAGCTCCATATTTATACAGATATCATGCTACACCTTCAGAACTGATTGTTTTCAAAATATTCATTTTCAATGTATGAAGATAAAAAAAGAAATCAGCATTTTTTTATTTTAATGGTACATTTTAGATGTACATAGTATAACATTCATGATAGGGGATTTGTACCTGTACATCATACATCTTGTTGCTTCTTTTTTTCCCATTCCCCTCCCCTCACTCCCTCCTCCCTCCCTATTTACAAAAGCTTTGTTTCCATTTTTTCCTTCCATTTCTTATTTCTCTTGTCCCTCTGTTCCTTTCTCCCTCCTCCTCTCTTTTTCCCTTTCCCATTTGGACATTTTCTTCCCTTTCCCAATATAATACATTTTAGTCTTTAGTTACACTTTCAGTTTCTCACACCAGAGAAACAATGCGGTATTTAAACTTGTGTGTCTGATTTATTTCACTTCAGAGTATGGTCTCAAGATGCACCCATTTACCTGGGACTATCTCAAGCTTATCATTCTTTATGGCAGAGTAGTACTCCATTGTATTAAAAAAAAACACATTTCCTTTATCCATTCCTCTGTTGATGGGCGTTTGGGCTGTTTCCAAGATTTAGCTATTATAAACTGTGCCACTATAAACATGGGTGTGCATGTATCGCTGCAGTATGTTGCTTTTAATTCTTTTGGGAAGATACCAAGAAGGGGAATAGCTGGGTCAAATGGAATCTCTAGTCCTAGTTCCCTGAGGAATCTCCACACTGATTTCCATAGTGGTTGCACCAGTCTACATTCCCACCAACAGTGGAGAAGTGTTCCTTTTTCTCCACAGCCCCTCTAGCATTTGTTATTGGCTGATTTGTTGATAATAGCTATTCTTTCTGGAGTGAGGTGGAATCTCAGGGTTGTTTTAATTTGCATCTCTCCAATGACCAGTGATGTTGAACATTTTTTCATATGTCTATCTGCTGAGAACCAATATTTTTATGCTATTAAATTACATTCATTTAAAAAATAGCTCCAGAAGAGGATGATAAAAGAATGAGATCAATTGGGAAAGATGCTATCACCAGGTGGGATGCAATACCATATTTTCTTTAAAACAAAACTAAAAAGTTAGGAAAAGAAGAAAATCCCTATTGTAAAAGTCTGTGAGGTACCACAATAAAACTCTATTCTGAAGAGTCTATGTTTGAGATTAAAATATGCAAGCAGTTAAAATAAATTATTGCTGGGGTTAGGAAACAAACCAGTAAGTTAATGTTACACAATACAGTCTACAAGAGAGGACGTGAGGAAGTCCTTTTCAGGCTACACAAATCCTAGTAAGGCCATACAAAGATTTACCTGACTTTTGGGGGTGTTGGGGGTGGGAGCAGTGCCGGGGATCAAACTCGGCCTTGCCCTTGCTAGGCAAGCGTCCCACAACTTGAGCTAAATCCCCAGCCCCTAACCTGACTTTTAAACAATTTTATTCTGTAATTAGATATCCGGCTTTATGTTGACGCTTGTCTTACACTATTAGCTCATACCTGTAGATGGTTTTGCAGGCTGGTAGTGATTATATGTATGAGTTTTATTAGTGTATGGAACATAGCATCAATGATAAAAATTGCAAAAAAAAAAGACAAAAATTGCCATGAAAATAGAAAGCTCTGAATTTATTACACCAATTAAAGAAAATAACTGATTTATTAAGGCTTTAAGACTCAGCTATCCTTCATTTCCTTCTGTTTCTTTAAGCTCATCTGACCAAACTAATTAACATCTGAAAGTATAATAGAAAACTACATTGGAAATTATGCACACAGCAAAAATACTTCACCAATGGGATATAACTTCTTAATATAAGTTCTTCAGTAACACTGTCTAGAAGAATATGGTAAAAAATGAATTCCAGGGAAGTAACCCATTGCCATTTACTCCAACTCAGCTCATAACTGAGGAGTTGCTGACTTCTGGCCAAATGCCTCGCAGTGAGCTTTCAGGGTCTCCCTCGCAGTCAAGCTAATTGTTTGCCTCTCTTTCCTCCCAGCGAGCCTCAGTCAGAGCCACCACCTCCTTCTGAGATGTCATTTCTCAGTCAAGATGCAGAGTATTTGGTGCCCAGTAAAGACTGCTTTAAGGTAATGTTCCTGGGTCTGACTATGGGAAGAAGAGAGGACATTTGCTCTGGGTAGGCCAAAGAACTGAGTCTGAAGATAATTTTCTAATAGAAATGGTGTACAAGATGAGACACAAAACTGATCACCTTTCTCAAATCTCAAGTTTGAGACCTCAGTAATGGATAGAATTCCTGGATTGCCTGTGAATATCTCACAGTGACTCAATAGTCTAAGACAACCAGCAGCATGAATAGATTGCCTGACTTTAAACACAGACCAAGATTTCTTTGTACAGAAACTGTTGCGCTTTCTGTAGCTGTCAGGCTGGAATGAAAGAGGGCTTTAAATGAGAGGCCAGTGGTCTCCCCCAGCCTCACTGTATCTCACTGAGGCCCAGGAGAGCTGGCTTAGTGTGCTGCCGTGAGAAGTGGAAAGAAAGAACCTGGAGAATGTCCTGTGTGGAAGTGGGGGGACTTCAAATGAAGGCTCCACACCCAAGCTGGGGCAGGACACGGGGCCTGGAAGGGATGGGTACTGTGACAGTGAACCCCGAGGACTGTAGTCAACAGTGAGTAGGCTCTGCCACTTGGTTGAGACTTCGAGCAAATTAATTAGTGTCCTGGAACTTCAGTTTCCTCATTTGTAAAGTGAGAATTAGGTGCTATTTGAATGTTGCCTGAGGCATTCATTAAAGTTTATGTGAGGGATAAAGGACATCCATGTGGATAGAATACCTACCATGTGGTAGACATTCTAGAAGTGCGAGCTGTGATTATGAAGGCATTATTAGGATTAGGGAGATTGAAGCCAGGGACAACTAAAGTCCTTACCAGGGATGGAACAGCATATATTCCATATTAGATGGATAGGAAAGTTCATGTGCAGAAATTAGATGAACTTGGTGTTTGGAAAAATCCAACTAGATGAAAAGCTTGGTGTAGGATCACCAACACGGTAGAACTTCTCTCACTCTAGTTTGATAGCTGGCATGAGATTTGGTCCCAATAAAAATCTTAATAAATATAAAGCCCTAAACAAGTTATACTATACCAGCTATCTAATGAAAAGATCATAATGGTGAAACCACACCAAGTAACTATGTCTGACATTCTTTCTCCATCTTCAGGGAGATCTATTTCCAATGTAATGCAATACAGCAAGCTCTGGAATGCGAATACAAAGGGAATTGAAAAGAAATTAATTCAATAATGAAAAATAAATTTGCCTTTTAAAATTGTTTCACCAAATATTCATTTATTTCACAGGATGAATGGGAAATAAATTATTTCTGGTTTAAGACACTAGTATTTAATTATCTTCTTTTTTAAAATAAATTTGATCTAAAGAATAAAATTAATAGGACAATTCATTCTTTTTTAAAATTAATGGTAAATGCAAGTCTTCAAATTAATACTACACTTAAAAATTATACAGTGTCTTGTTCTTACTATATAAGAATAGAATAATTTATTGGCTCTTAGATTTCGCTCACTTCTTACTTAGCTGTGTTTTATATTAGCCTTCTTTTACGGGTTTATATTTTTATAAAATAAGTTGTACTTATTTTTCTATTCTAGCTTCTCTAGAAATAGTTATGTATCAGTTCTGGATGTTCCTTGAACTCTGAAATTCGTAAGTGATTTATGTCTATATATTATTCGTAACTTTTAACTAGTAACATTAGAGGGAATTTGTAATCCCATGGTCTTATTATAGATATAATTTTGGTTTCTTACTGGTTTATAGTTTTGATCTTGGTTATTCCACATTAAAAGAAGACAAATTAGTTATTTCCAACTGTATATATGATAGCACTGTCTTAATAACTTTCCTCATCACTGGAAAAATATACCCAATGCAGGCAATTTAAAGGATGAGTGGTTTATTTCAGCTCGAGTTTTTAGTCCATAGTTGGCCAGTTCAAATGCAGGAAGGCACTGTGCAAGGTCTGGTGGAGGAAAGCTGTTCATGCCATGGCAGCCCAGAACAGCAAGCAAAGGCAAAATGTTGAGAAGAGAAATAAACCCTTCCAGGTCATTACCTTAGTGACAGCTCCTGACCAGACCGCACCTCCTAACAGCAAGTTAGATATACAACCACCATTACCCAATCATTGTCCAAAAGCCCTGCCAATGAGAGCATGAGGTGCTTGGGACACATCTAGAAATAAACCTTAACAAGTATATTTAAATTGCGTGAACAAAGGATTTACTATACATATACTAGAGTCTCTTTACCACACCCTCATTTCAAGTTTTTGCTAAGGATTTTTTCATTAAACTCAAGAATATAAATACCAACCATATCAGTAGATTAAACTTTCTAGTGCATTTTCCTATTGCTTGTGGGTTGGACATAGATTGCATTTTCAATGACTCTATAGTCAGTCAGTACTTGATACAGAATTCTATGTGAAAATCACTTTGAGAAAAATTGGTATCTCCTGATAGTGGAAGAAAAACTGGGTAAGAAAGTAGCCCCAGCCTGCAAAGTATAGATGGTAAATGGTGAAAAGGATTTAACCATAAGAACATTTGAGAGATTAAAAGGGAGTCTACCTAAAAAACCAGAATAAGGATCTAGGCCTCCAAAATTGCACTTGTCTGGAAGATGTTTGGATTATGGGGGCATTATCCACCACTGGCTTCGTCCATTGATGAGTTCAGTAGCCAAATTTGCTGTTAGGAGGTGGGCTGTGTTGTGAGGTCTGTCACTAGGCGCGTGACCCAGCAGGGCATATTCCTGTCCCCAGCGCCTCACTTCTCTTACTCTTCCTGCTTCCTGGTCGCAAGGGGGTGAGCAGCTTTCCTCCCCCACGCTCCTCCACCACATCACGATGCTTCTGCTGTGAAGCCGGCCTACTGTGGACTGAACTATGAGCCAAAATAAACCTCTGCTTTTCTCAACTGTGGATGTCAGATATTGTGTTCAGTGATGGAAAAGCTAACTAAAGCACATAGCTCTCAATCAAACCTATAAAGCTAATTATTATGAACTTAGCACATTGATGTGAATGGAATCCTTCCACAGTAATGTTTTAGATTGAAGATTTAGACTTCTCTATATTTTCCAGTTACACTCATGATGTTTCATTAGTCTACTTTATGACTGTCGGCAGAGAAAGCACAAATTGCTGACTCAGCTGCATATTAATGAGAATAATTCAGGCTCCAATAATTATTTTATTCTGTAGAAATGAAATTAAGACAAAATTCAAGTATCATTCTTTAAGTGTCAAACATTTATTTCTATAATACAAATCAGCATGAATCTCACATCTTCTATACCATTATTATGGTCTGCCGTATGTCAAGAGAAGATCCAAAGTATTTTTGTTCACCATGTCTACATTTTCCTAACATTAGAACAACAACTTGACCTGAGAAATGGATGACATCATGCTAGTTTTGAGGGCAAGCACATTCATGCTACTCAGGGTACCACTTTAAATAAACATATCCAAGCCAACAAATCCAACATCATAACCATAACTCACTAGCTACAGAAAATAATAATAAAAGCAAATGCATATCTCATATTCTATATTCTAATAGAAATATAATGTATGGCACAAATGAATGGAACATTTTATATATAATTTTCTAGTAGTTACTTTAAAAAAGTAAATTAAAAAGTAAAATAAAAACCAAATGTCATTTACACATGAAATCAATATTAAAACTGTTAAAAATTAAAACATTATTAAACATATTTACATTGTTTTCTATTTTGCACTGTGTCTTCTAAATCCATTGTACAGTTTATACTTACAGTCAATTTTTATTTGGACTATCACCCTTTCCAGTTCTCATTATGCACATTAGCTAGGACCTGCTGTGGTGGACAGTGCAGTGTTAGATGGTTGGTTATTAAGTCTTTTATAGGATGTGCTTCATTTAGTCCTTACCGTGCACTAAGACTGTAGGCTTACTTCCACCATTAATTACTAGTGGGAAATTGGAGGCAGTAATTTTTCAAGATCCCACAGCTCATAAGTCATGGACTCAGGATATGACCCCAGGGAGTTTGACTTCAAACTCTTTCTTAGTAGCCTAACATCAAAATACAAGAGTAGAGGCTGGCTGTGTCAGGAAAATTGATAAACATACAGGATCAGAGACAAGAGAAACTCAGTGAGCAGATACATGAGCTCCTCAAAGAGGGGTAACTGGTACTGGTCTTATAAAAATGCCAGGCAAGGGCAGCGAGAAGAGCTAGAATGGGCTCTGATCTAATGCTGACAGTTCGACTTTAAAGAAACCAGCTGAATACATCCCTTGGAACCCTAGAACTTCTTTCCACATCCAGTACTATTCGTGCACCTGATGATCCCAATGTTTCTGGGGAGCAGATAGCACCGTAAACAAGGCACTCATATGAGACAGCAGCTTTGGGATCAAATCACAGCTCTCTCACTTCCTGCTTATGTGACCTGCAGCATATTTTGTAATCTTTCTGAGCCTCAGGGACCCTCGGGTCTAAAAACGGGCTTTCAAAATGTACTTTTCAAAGGATGGTGGTATCGATTATATAAGTGTCTGATATTGTCCCTAGAGTGTGGTGGGCATTCACTATTATAATATTGTGCTTTAAAGTTGATGGATTTTAATTTGAATTTAGGGATTTCCCTTCAAAGTCAGTAAGGTAAATTCATATGCTATCTTGTCCCTTCATATGTATATACCTATGTGTATATGTACATATATATATATATATACATATGTATATCATTATATATGGAATTTTGTTCATGTGTAAATGTCTATGAGGAAATTAGAGAATTCCACAAAAAAGTGGTGATTTAAATTCAACCTTTATTCTGGATCCTTTCATAAAACTTTTAAAAGCTTAATGCTTCAGATTTATTTCAACCTGTTTTCTATTCCATAGACTAGAGAAATAAACAGTATATTTAAAACATTGAACAATAACGTTAACACACGCTTATAATAGAAAAATAATTGTACATAATTATACAATATAAAACCCAAAGGTTCTGACTTCTGGCTTTTGCCTTGACATGGAAATAGCGTGAAAGTGGTTATTCCTGTCATTACAATAAAAACCAGGACAAACTAAGAATCAATGCCCTTTCACAGACTGATCAGGGAAGCGAGGCAACCAGGAAAAACACCATCCCAAAATATGGAGGAAGAAGTGATTCCAGGGAGTCACTCCTGCGATCGCCGAACCTAAAGTGGAAGCCACTAGAGGTATAATCTGGCACGAACACTTGGATGGTGAACTTTTCCTGGAGATTAAGTGGGAACTAGCAGGAGAGTAAGAAACTCCTGGAGGTTGCAGTCTCTATGGGCTTCCCTTCCAGAAATTCCACCGAATTCTCACAGTGAAGAGCAGCCAGGAGGAGTAATTTTATAGGAGAAAAGCCTGCAAATGCCCCCTCAGTGAGATGTCAGCATCGACAGCAGCGTGGCGAGTTGTGTGGATAGCATGTACCTTTGATAAATGTGATGAGAATGATACATCACTTCTATGTTCTTTCTTCCAGAAAACCACCACCCAGTAAAAATATGAAAAAATAACACAAATCCTAAGTGACAGACATTCTACAAAATATCTGACCAGGACTCCTCAGAACTGTCAAGGTCACCACATACAAGAGAAGCCTGGGAATTTGGTAGAGCCAGGAGGAGCCCGAGGAGACTTGACAACTGAATGTATGGTAGAGTTCTGGATGGGATTTTGGAGGAGAAAAAGGACATCAGGTAAAAATTAGGAAAATCTGGAAAATCTATAACATTCAGTTAATAAAAATATATTAATTTTGATCCATTAATTCTGACAAACATATCATTCTAGAGTAAAAAGTTAAGAACAGTAGAAACTAGATGGAGTATAGTATATTCTCTGTCCTTCACAATTTTTCTGTGAATCTAAGACTATTTTAAAATTTAAAGTTTAAATAAAAAAGTAAAGGTCACACATACACTATAGGTAGCTGTCGTCACCTTTCCTCTCATATGTAATTCTCTAAATGTTTTTGGTTCAACTCATCAAACATATCTAGGTTATATTCAACATCATCTTCAAAACAGTTATACTTTAAAAAAATATATACACTGATGCTAAATAAAATGTAATTTCATTTCTCCCTTCAATCCAGGGAGATTCTCAGTCCTCCTTCTTATTACACAAATGACAAAACTAGCTTGTAAAATTTGCATTTGCAAATTATTTTTGTGTGTAATCTTATAACACAGTGGAATGGACACAGTAGATATTTACATCACTTAAGGCTGGAAATAAGAAAACGGAGACTAAAATTAAGAGATTTAGTGTCTTGCTCAAGGGAATGTAACCTATGAATGGCGGTACTGGGATTGTGATGTGCTTTGGTTCTTCATCTGTTAGCTTTACTCCTCTCTCACTTGGCTCTTCTTATACACTCAATTTACAGTATATAAAACAACCACACCATAACAAACGAGTAAAGTATTCAACCGTATGAAGATCGGAGATGCAAAATATTGTTGAAGGAATTTCATCACTAGAAAAATAACTTTAAATAGAAGCATTCAAGTGCCAGAATGTCTGACTACACCCAGCCACTGGAAACGGACAAAGCCCTCTTTCGTCATGCGCGCCTATGGCAACTTCTCCCTATCGACGTGCCAGAAATCAAGAAAATGTTTTTCTAAGCAATCAGAGTTGGAGTCAGGAACACTTAAAAGGACCAAAGTCATCAAATATGGGGAGAATATGAAATTCACTCCTGAGGTTCCGACTGGCAGCTGCCATCTCTGCTTTCACCACAATTGAGATTTCTTCAAATACTTGAGACTTGGGTATTTTGTGGCTTTGTGTGAGTTCTGTTCTTTCATCATTGTTTCAGTCAAAAGTTGCAGGGACAGAGACTGGCTTTCATTTTAGAATATCTTACATTGTGCCAAACGACTTCAGCTGTGAATGGATACAATACAGACAAGCAATAATAAATAAACTATTATATTTCTGGGTGGTAGAAGTGGTTCCAGCTGCTGGTCTAATTCTATCTATGTAGAAAACTGCTTTCAGCAAACTCATGCTAAATTGCTCGACTAGCTTGAATGATTGAGATTTTATTTGAGAGCTTACAAAGTGTGGTTCATAAGAATTAGGTCAGAAGTGTAACAAAGTAAATGGGAATTAAAAATGATTTCTTTAAGGAATTTATGCTGAAGGGAAGAGAAAATGATATCTTCAAAATTTAGTATCAACTAAAACAAGAAATTCACAGGTACTAAATTTAATTGGATAAGCTTACTCAAAACAACTTATTTCCATTAACTATTTGTGGAATTTTTGTATTATAAAATGGTTAATACTTAATTCATTTATTTTTCTACTTACAGAAGAACCACCACTCCTGGGGATTACAATATATCAGCAAAATTAATACAATTGATGATGTCCTTAGATTTATGAAATCAGATTGATCCTGTTCATCACTCAGGTCAGCCTCCATTAAATGTCTGCGCTTTACAGCATACCCTGAAGAATAGATTAGAAGATAGATTAGAATTTTGTCAAAATTAGAGAATTAGAGAATACAAGCAGGAGGTCAGAAGATTTTAGTTTTAAAGTAAGGATGGTATAACCTCTTAACTTTATCTTATAGATGAGGATGTTGAATCTCAACATGGCAAACCAAATTGTACCGTTGGATATAGGTAATTGTAAAAAGTTGGTCCTAGAATGCAGATCCCCTTCAGTAACTGGCCTTGCCCAAGACTGTTACAGCATACTTGTCTCTATGAATGACCCTCCACAGCAGCCTAGTTCCACCTGCCAGACACATCAGTTGGGATTTCTCAAAGTTTCATTTGTAGAATGGCAGCATCAGAATCAGCCAGCTATTTGTTAAAATGCAAATCCCTGGGCCCAATTCCAGACCTCCTAAGTCAGAAGCAGGGGAATTGCACTTTTAAAAGGCCACCAGCTGATTCTTCAGTATTCTATTTGTGAATAATTACATTAAATCAGTGTTTATACATCTTGTCTGATTATAACTCAGTGGAAGGCTTATCAAAAATACAAAATTAAAGGACTGCATAGAAGAACTATGCAAGTGTGTATGCGAACATACACAAATGAATGCAGGTTTTTAAACAGTAGAAATAAAATGATGTCTACCATTAATATTAATGAGCCCATGTCAGTTTTCTGGTTTCAAGATTGTTCCACAGCCACATAAGGTGTCACTATTTAGAGAAACCAGATGAAAAGTACACAGAAGTCTTTGCACAAGTGGCAAGCCCCTCACTGAGAGATTCTGATTTGTAAATCAAAGGAAATATAAGAAGTACTTGCTTTTGTGTATATGTGTTTGTTCATATATGTATTAAGAAGAAACCCCAGTGATTCTTCATACTACTACATCAGAACTTAGTTTCACTGAAAGCTCTCCATGTATCAGTTCTCCAGTATCACCTAGAAGAATCTTTTAAAGCACATTTCCCCAAGGGGCTTTGTCTTAACATCTGCCTGAGATTTAGTAAGTACTTATAAATGGAAAGGATTTTCAACAAAGATTTGTATGCTGTGACAAAGGTAGACTTCAGATTCATTATTGCCTTGGTTGATGGCTAAGCAGAGAAAATGTTGTTGAAGTCGGCTGTTACCTGGCTCAAGAATGGTGAAAAACAGCCAGGCGTGGTGGTGAATACCTATAATCCCAGAACACTGCAAGGCTAAAAGAGGGAGGTGACAAGTTCGAGCCCAGCCAGGGGAATTTGGAGACTTAATAAGATCCTCTTCCAAAAATTTTAAAAAATACAAAACAGGTTAGAGATGGACCTCAGTGTGACGGCCTAGAGTTCATTCCTCTGTACAAAAACAAACAAAAAAGCAAAAAGGTAAAAACCAATACTGAGCCTCTTAAAGTAATATAAATGAAAAGTACACAGAATATATCTTTTTAACTACTGGAATATTTTGAGATGAAAGGACATTTGCCCAGAGTCCCAATAGGAAAACTTAAAAATAATAGTGGACCCCACGAAATTTATTAAAGTATTAAGACATAATATTGAACTAATATTACTACTTGATACTTTCTGGGTACATTTTTTAAATTAATGAGACAATAATAGTGAGAACTTTATCGTAAATTACATATTAAAGTCCAAGATAAATGCAAATCCATGGGACCGGCTCCACACAAAATTAATAGAAACATTAAAGAAATTGGAATTTCCACATGAGGTTATCTATTCCTTTTATGTTTTTCCTTCATCCCAAGTCTAACCTACTTTTAACTGAAAATTCTCTTTCCAATGCAGAGAGCATTTTGGACATGAGGATTATTAGGTGATGAACTAAAAAAATACAGCCACTAAGTTCAACGAGTCACCACTGCAGAAATTGAAGAACATACTAGGAATCGGCATTTTTAAATCTTCAGCCCATTGTTTCCAACTGCTATTAGTTAATTGACTAATGTATATTATTTCTCAAGAACATTTTTGCTGCCAAAAATGCCACATCGAGAGAGACAGCATTTGTGATTGCCACCAGCGAGTAGCTCCTTGTTCTACTATGGAAGGAACAGAAACTAAAAGCACATACAAAAATCAAGACACCCCACCCAGATCAGCCTGGAAATCTCTCAGGTACTCCTTTGAACTTTGCTATTTTGACCTGTGTTAAATAAGAACGTTAACACTTTTTTTCATTGATTACGTTTACATCAAGAAGCTTCAAGAAGTATGAAATAGAGATTGTATATTCCAAGGGCAGTATCTGCACCACTAACAAGAAGTATTTAACTTCTCAAATTCTTTACTTTAACTCATCTCATACAAAAATTCACCCCCAGTAGCATTCCTGTGAACTAGCATAACACATGTAGTCAATCTACACCTCTTATATAACATTTAACATTGTATAATAGTTTCATACTATTATCTGACTTGCTTTACTGTAAGCTTCTTAAAGGAAAATGTTTCATTTTTTTTCTGATGTCACAATACCAAGAAGATGGCAGATAAATTTTTGTTTACTTGAATATATTTCCATTCCATTGTTAGACTCTGGTATCAATTGAAACACCATCAAAATTATCATTGTCTAATAATAGCACATATGCTATGACCATATATTCTTCTAAAATATTTTTGGTAACTTTTCAGTCTCTCCTATTATATCTTACATTTATACATTTTATATGTCTCTATATATTTTATAAATATATGTGTATAGACACTTATATATTTACTTATAGTTTTATATAAGTAGTTATATATTATAAATTCATCATTCTATTATACATTCACCTTTTTATTACTAGCTTTTGGTATTCCCTCTAACACGTAAAAGAGAATCAGTAAGTATATTTGAATTAATGTAAATGACAATAACAAAAACCAAAAGAATAATCAACATTTTAACTTACTTGGTATTCAATCAAGTTTAAATTTTTAGGTACAGTAAGCTCCTTTGTCTGTGGTTTCAGTTAACGATGACCATCTGTGGTCGGACAATATTAATGGAAAGTTACAGAAGTAAGCAATTCACAAGTTTTAAATTTCATGCCATTCTGGGGAACATGACAAAAATCTTGTACTATCTTGCTCCATCCTAACTTGAATTATCCCTTTGCCCAATGTATCCACATTGCATAAGATCCCTGTTGCTTAGTTGCCAGCTCAATTAGCAGGTAGACTGTCACAGTGTGATAGTGCCTGTGTTCAAGTAACCTGTACATATGGAGTAGCCTAACGCACCGTCACAGTGCTTCTGTCATTCATCTCACTCTACCTCATCAGGTAAGTATTGCATCAACTTATAAAACCACAAGAAGAAGAATGTGTGCAATAAAATAAGTTATTTTGATAAAGACAACTTTCACATAAATTTTACTATAATACGCTGTTATGAAATATTTTATTATTGCAGATAAGGGGGGACAGAATTTTCTAAAACTGAAAAAAGGAGTAATATCCTTTTGTCGTTAACTTTTATTTATTCTATTTAAGATGTCAAGGCATTTAGGTGGTGACATCAAAAATTCTCATATATATGAATAATAAGCCATTTTCACTTTTATGCAAATCACTTCATACTCTTAGGTATTCAGATACTTTCTAGATTCAAAGTAAACAAATTTTATCATTGATATAATTTTTCTATAAAACCATACTCTGTTATATTGAATTATGTTTATAAGTGTTAATAATTTCAGTCAGTGAAAGTAACTATATCCTTTGAGTAATCAAATTCCTGTTACAATTTTATTACCTTTGGAAATCATGTCTGCCAGTTCCCAAAGTTAAGCTTGGCAATGAAATATTTTGAAAATATTTTATCTGAACAGGAGTCCAATTTCAGAATAACTTTTCATGCTAAGATTTCATCAAATATAGCACTCCTGGTAATTGGAGAGATGATCCAATAGATGAAAAAGTAAATGCCAGAAATGGTTTCCATTTCAAATTTCAGATCAGCATTTCATCTATATTTTAATTCATTAATTCATTCTTTCATTTATTACTGAGTTTTTATTGTGTGGACAACATCATGCCATGTGTACATTTACAAGCCACAAATTTTGATAAGACATACTCATTTTTTATACATTCACTGTTTAGAATGACAAATAAGGACCCATATGTAGCTATAAAACAACATATACACATCAATTGTTATACTGTTTACATTCTTTATATCAGTAGATGACAAAATCAGGATCCAACACTCAGGAATCTGCGTAGAGTCTGCAGAATTAGCTACCTCACTTTCCTGGGGTGGGGGAATGACTGCAATATTTCGATTCTTTGGTGAAATGATAATGTCATTTAAAGAAAAAGGAACTCACAGAGAAACAGGTTTGAATATACAGTATTTCTTTTTGGCAGAAAGCAAGTTATATATTTAGACATTTTAGGACTACAAAATAACATTAGAACTAGATATACAACCTCCAAAATAGTACCAAACGCACTGATAAGATTTGCGAAAACAGAAAAGTTATTTCAGCATCACCTAGAAATGTGCATCCTGCTCCAAAAGTATGTATTAATATTATGGGCTAACTAAATTATCAATTAAGAACTGACCTGAATGGAAATAAGATTTAACCAAATACGATCATTAGTTATGTTTTCTTAATAAAGCAAACAAAACTAGCAAAAGACAATGCTTATTAAAGTGCTTAAAATCTCACAGCTACATGATTACAAGTTTTCATTGACCATTATAATAATTAGTTAAGATTGGTAAAATTTTCCTATAAATTGCAGTCAATATGTAAAAATAAAAGAAGAATTTTTGAGTCCCAGAAACTACACCATTTCCTTGCTAGGATGTACTGTGCACAGTACACTTCATTTTTCTGTATCTGTGACTTGAGCAATAAAATTTATTCTAGGATAATATGAGACTCTGTTCAGTGAGTTTATACTCCACTCAATCCCCAGCTGATTTGACTTAACTAAGTGAATAAAATCTAAGAGCACAAAATCGATCCAATGGCACCTTTAGCACCTCATTGGTAGTTGTTTTTTTTCTACTTGGAGTATTTGACGTATACCAACTACAATTTAGGTATCCCACAAAGCACAATGTAGCAAAGTTCCAAAAAGAGTCTTTACTACATTTAGACAAATCGTTCTCTGCAGTTTCCCCAATGGCAAATGAAATGAACATAAATTGTTTAAATATAAAGAAATTAAACAACTAATGTTTTGAAGAACAAAAATGTAATTTAACCTGTCTGAAAGGACCTCAGACTAAACTGTTTGGAATTTGTAGGTCTATATTCTGGAAAATCTATGTTGAAAAAAAAGTCATTATTGAAATAATGGAAGAAATCAAAGTCTCCAGTTCCTCAGAATATAAGAAAATAGTTGTTGTATCCTGTCTTGCAGTACTGCAGGGGACAGGGCAGGGAGCACACACAATTAGATGGTGTGGGGTGGTGACATGAAGTCTGCTCTCCTCTTCCCTAAGCAGACCAATCTTTAGACTGGTAAAGTTGCTTCCACTCAATCTCGGTTTCATCATATACTGAGAGGAGACGATGGGTTAGATGGCCATAAACTCCTGTTTGAATTCTAATATTCCATTACAAGTATAAATTGTTAAGGAACATCGTATTCTTCATAGACTAATGTAAAAGGATCAAATTGAGGGATTTTCCATTATGTTAGAAAAGCTCAGAATGGTTGAAGAAATCTACTGACTTGGATTATTTTTCCCTGAGGAACAATAAAGCCTTTATACTCTCAGGCTTCTTTGCCCATGCAATGAAATGTGGCATCTGTAAAGGAGCGCAGCCAGCAATCTTCAGAGAACTGAGATCTGACCAAGACTCTCTCCTTGAGCAAACTCCAGCCAGGCTCCTCTGAGCCCTCTTCTCCACTAGGCCTCAACCTCGACCTAAAAGACACAAACAAACACTGACATAGTTTCTAATAGCTCTAGACCACAGCCTAGGAGGAGCCTAGTACCCTTTAAGGTGCCTGCCTGAGAAAACTCAAGGCTGCCAAAAGAATTTGCTATTATTTCTAGGCAACTTCCAAAGATAGGCCCGTATCCCGTTCTTGGTGGGATCCTGACACTAATAAGGGGCAGCTAGAAAAGCCAGATGGCTTTCACAGGCACCAACACCATTTCCCACTCTTTTTGTAAATTTTTGCTTCCATGCCTCTACTGTTACCCAACTGCTCCTCTCCCTCCTCCCTTACCTCCCTTTTCAAACATCCCGTCTCCTCTGTACAAATCAAAGCTGACTTCAGTACATGCAGTAGTATATTGCAGTAATATACTACTGATTAAAATCTGTTTTTATCACTTTAATCAGGTCTGGCTTTGTCCTCAACAGACCTCCAGTGATGATCTCACACACAGAGGATTTCACAGTGCTCAGTGTAACTGTGGAAACCATTCCTGCTTCTTTAGGGTAAACCATTTTCTCAAACATCAGTCTCCCAAGAAAAGTACACAGGACTTGAAGACATACTTCCTTCCCAGTAGGTCCCTTTATAAATTATTTCAAGCTTATTAATACTTTGTAGGCTATACCCAATGTTTCTCCAAACCTAAGAAACATGTAAAAATGGCTCCCTGCTGTTGCTGGTTCTCTGGGTGGTGAAAGGGGTATCTCAGAAGAAGACCCTCAAATTCCCACTAAAGGGAACGCTGGCAACGCTGGAGTAAAGCAGCACTTCCCAGACAAATTTAAATCCAGTGGCTTTGAGCATGAAAGCCAATGATTTGACTGGAATATCCATCAGAATAAAGAAGGAAAACCGGTAACATTTCTTGGTAACTGTCTTACAAAGTTTACATATATTTTTTCATTAATCTTTGAATGTCTTTAAAGGAGAAACTAACAATAACCCTGCTTCAAAGGTTTAAAAAAAAATCCTGAAACAGATCTTAAATAACTTCCAAAAGACTGTGTCCTCTTCAACATTAATGAGGGGCCTGGACGTGAGTCTGAGGCTCTCTGCCTCCAAGGCATTTCTTTGCGACCAGTTAACGCATGCAGTGATTGTTATTCAGCATACAATGTTGTTTCTCTGTCTTCTTTAAGCAATTGCAGACTCCATTCCTTCTGCTCTTTCCACATTTCTTTTCTGTAGTCTCAATCAGCAGCAGTACAGACTCAGAACACTTCAGAAAGGTCAAATTCTTGTTTTGTTTTCCAAATACTAATTTCTTAGTTCCCTCCAATTTTAAGTGATTAATTTCAGTTACTACTGAAAAATTGAGATAGAATGGTCTGTCTCATGCTATGAAGAAAGGACAGTCACTGAGGAAGGTGTAGAGGACAGAGGCAGGGAGACAAAGAGGAAGTCTGGGTGGGAAGGGAGGGGCAGAGACAAAGAGAAGCGGGACTAGGGCCCAGGCACAGCCCCCAGGAACAGGCTGTCACCACACAACACTACTTCTGGAGGCCCTGAAAGCAGAAGATGGGGCCTTGGTGGCTGGCGACAACCATTATGGTTTATCTGTACAGCCTGGGATAGAAACACTGATTCGATCAGTGAATAGGGCTACATACATTGAAATGTTACACCATACTGCATAAATATGTACAATTATTACATTAATCAAAAATTTTTAAATGTTTGAGATGGAAATGCTAACTGCCTTGATTTGATCATTACACCTTGTATACCTGTATCAAATTATTGCAATCTATTCCACAGAAATGTACAATCACAGTAATATAGAAAGAGATAAGTCATCCAATATGCCTTGCAGAGTAACCTAAAGTTATTACAATGTTTCTATTTTATATCCTGTGAATTATTATTTACCATAAGATGTGTGCCTAAATATGTATATCCTATTAACCAAATATTACATAATAACTTTGTTAAGGGATCTATAAATTCATGTGGGCAATGAGAGAATATAAGAGTTAGGGACTTTCTTATGATACTCTTACAGGAGTGACAATAAAACAGAAAAATAGTGACTTGATAATCAGGTGAAAGCATGTAGTATTGTTAGAGTTGCTGAATGGGAACATTAAGTACTATTAAATAAGGCTATACAGTTAGTTCAATTTTAGTTTTTCAACTATTACCGATACATTAGCCTCTGCAGTGCCCACTTAATGTGCTGAACTGGCAACAGTTTTACCTGTAACTCCATATCAGTCCAAGTCCTGCCCAGAGGTTCCTTGAAGCTCCTAAAATAGATTATAGCCTAAGGATGTGTAAAGACGGGCTTCTTCACTAGGGACAAATACACCCTCTTCTTTATCCTATTCGTTTTGATTGCTGCATTGAGCTTCACTGGCAAAAAATGGGTTAATGTGATATTTTTTTCTGCTGAGCCAATTTTTCTTCATATGTTCAACAGTGCAGCAAAAGTTAATTCATTCTAAAGCACATGGATTTCCAGCAACATTGTCAATATTATAATGTTCCTTTGCAGCTCTGGCCTAGCCAGTTTATTAGATGAAGGGAAAATACAGATGGGCTGACAAGCAGGGCTGCATTTTGTTGTAGCAAAAAAACACTACCAAAGAGCTCTTCTGAATCACTGTATTTCTTCCAACATATAGCCTTCTGTTAAAGTTCAGAAGTTAATGCTTTTCTCTGTGCCTACCCCCTTTCCTATGAGCTGAACTATTTAGAGATCTTTAAAATAAAAACATTCATCCTCATTAAAGTAGGCAAAATGAAGGTCTACCAATTATTCTCATTTTGACTTAAGTGAAATCTCTTTAAAATTAAAAAAAAAGAGCTCAATATGATTCTATGCCTTCCCACCAATATAATTTTTGTGCAAGGCTAAGAAAATGTCTACTGTTTCCTACAACAGGAAATGAATCGCCTGATGGTTCCTGAACGATTGATTGATGGAAAAATACCAAGAGGGCATCTCTTGTGATCTGGGTTTTCTGCATTAAAACAAGCTCAAGCCAATATCTCCATAGCAGAAGGGTAAGTTGCCATACAATATCATTGGTCAAACCAACAGTCTTTCTGGCTAGAATTGCAATAACATGGGAAGTTGATGTTCTTTCCCAGAATCATGTCAGATATCAGAGTCTTCCATATGGGAAAACCCGCCCCTTTCTTTCATCTTCTTTAAAAGTCAAGCAGACCTGAAGTCATCCACTGAAATAGCTCCCTTTGCATTTGGAAAAATGTTTAGACATTCTTCTGATCTCCTTAAAAAGAAAGACGATAAAGTGCTTCGTGTAGAAGGGTTCCCTATATGGACAAAACTAAATAATTATATACTTCTCAATATTAACCAGTGTTGATTGATATCTATTATTGGTTGTACTTTGGACCCCATATGTAGCACAGCAGAAAAGTATGATCCATTCAATGTCTTTAGTGTTTTTGACATATTTGGGGTCACACATGTCTCTTGCTGTCAGTATGCTTATAGCCTAGAAAATCACCATTAATTAGAATTAAGTATGCATTATGCTCAGTGCTCAATAACTGTACACATTATTTTATTATGTTTCACATTTTCACAAATGAGAAAATGGCTGTGTAACTTGCCTGAGTTGGAATCCTGGTTTCAGGGCTTCAAGCAGACTGAAGAGATTTTGCTAAATAAATGAATGAATAATGCAAGGTAGAATTAAATGGTAGAAGAACAAGAAGCTGTAGAACAATATAAATTCAGAAGAAAATTGTTGGTCATCATGAATAGGATACATATTTTAGATTATTTTCTCAAAACAATATTCTAGTAAAAATAATTGATGTGTGTTTTGACATCCAGAACTTCTCCCTGAGATTGTTTATAATAAGAATTAGACCGGAGAGTTGGCTCAGGTAGATGCAGTTTGAGTCATTCTCTGAGGGAAGCTAAACACACAGGATGAATCTTGACTGTTCATAGATGTTTGAATCTTTGATTTTATTCACTTACACTGATGTAAATGTGCTCAGATGACCATAGCAGAGATGATGTACTTTTTGATTTGTTGCTATTGTTATTGTTGTAATCATTAGCAATTATCATGCTTTCCTAGTACCAAAAATAGAAGGAAAGAAACAATAATAGTATCTTTGGATAATTCAAGAAATGGAACTACCTCATGAAAAAAGGAAACGCACAGTAGCCCAAGATAAGTAAAATATATGTATAATTTTGTACTTTTAGTAGCAAATTATAGGTATGATTTTGGTTGTTTGTCATTTTGGTTTTTAAAGTACTCTATTATTGACCTATCAAGTATATGGAAGAGGCCTGAGGTGATGTAAAATATACAGGCTTCCAAGTTGGAAAGGCCCAGGTTAAAATCCTAGCTCTACTATGTTTGGGAATTTGGATAAGATACTGAAATTCTTTGAGCTTTTTCTCTCAACTACATAATGGCCCAATATTGTCCCTTTAAGACAGAGAATATTAGGATTTTTATACAACAGAAGTATATGTTTTAGATAAAGCCTGAAATAGAAAAAAAAAAGAGAAAAGAAAGAAAATAGCAAGCAAATGTAAAAGGAGAAGTGCAGAAAAACAAAAATGAGAAAAGAAAAAAGAAAAAGTAGAAGTTACTTCTAAGCTCCAATGAAACCTGACTCAATTCTGGGTTATTTACAATAATGATGACTAAACCTTTTAATATATGCCAATACAGGGCCAAGACTCACATACAGCAACATTTAATTTAGAAAGCAGGGAAATGCTACAATCTGGATAGGCATATACTGAGTTATCTCAAGAAAATTTATTTTCACAAATGAAATTGGAATAAATCTATTTTAATGAAGGCTTCAATTGTCCTTTCCTAGATTAAACCATATGCAATTTAGGGAATTTTGATGTGTTTCATTTTAAAACTTCTTTAAAATCTCTGTAAGGCGACTCCTTAAGCTATCACACACTCTCTGAGCACGCACAAGTGAAGTGTGATTCAAATTAGTCCTCAAGCTGTTCAAATAAGGAGCTATGGCTGAAAGTATCATAATTTGAAGAGGAGATATATGTATTTTAAAAGTTGCCTATATCTTAAGAGATAAGCCTAGCAAAATGGACTAAAAAGTGAAATCTGAATGAATAGTTTAGATTAACCAGTGAACTCCTCTAATCCTGAGGGCAAGTCAAGATCACTAGGAAGATAAATATTTCTTGCTAAATCAGATGGTTGCTGCCAAAAGCCTTCCTGAAAGTGGTCCTTAAAGTGTTATTTTTGTGCATAACACCATCTGAGACCAGGGTGTGCTGGTTCATTTGAATTAATTTCTAACTAGTCTTACAATCATTGCCACCTCCCTCTCCCCTTCTACATTTTGCTGTGACTCCATAATCAGAATATTCAGGGACAGCATCCTCAACTTGTAATGCTTTTCCCAAAGTGCCGACATCTAGGAAATAGTTGTTGCTACTTGCATTTAACCAACAGAGAAATTGTTATGATGTAGGCATAACACTTCTGACTTGGGCACCAGATCACTTAGCTCTGGCTGTACTGCTGACCTTCAGAGGTAAGTCTCTTGGCTTCACACTCCCTCATCTCACAGACAAGGGGTTACCTAGCTCACCCCCAAGGTCCTTTCCTGCTCAATCATCCTATGATTCTGTAATGTACTAGCTAAGTGGTTTGCCTGATCCACAATTACCCAGTGGTCCTCTTGAACTGGAAATGGATGATCACTTGTCAGGGGCATTGTAGAGGGGTTTTGCGAATTAACAGGAGGTCAGATTATAACCTCCAAAGTCTCTTCTGACTCTGATTCTGTTCTGGTTCCCGGGTTGCTTGACTTCTGGCCCAATGCCCTATCCATCAGGAGGACATTATTTCCTCCTGCTGGAAGCAGCCAATTTCTAGTTCATTAATAGAGAGATTGCAAGCATTAAAAGCAGGCTGTGTGAGTGAATGATAAATATAAACCATTACCAACTTGTCCTCATACTAAAATAATTACATACAGAATTCTTTTCATCCCATTGTAGAATAATCTTGCCACGAGAAATAAATAAGAGAAAACAGAGGCATCATTTTGGTGCCCCCAAGTGGGGATCCATGATGGCTGCAGTTATGTTACACCTTTATAAGGCATTTAAGAGGCCTCCTACAGCCACCTGAATGGAACCTTTGGATCGCTCGCACTGTTCATGACTGTCTCCTTCTACAAGGGCTTGCAGAGAATTTCAGTCTCAGCACAGAAAGACCATTCCAAACAGCTCCAGGATCCTGTGTTATCTTCAAAGAATCCAATTGCTTTGGATATGTTCTCCAAAGTCCAAACTGATCTGTGAGGTAGACCCTCAGCTATCTGAGTCTATTGGAATTGAGGATCCTAGAACTGTGTAGCTCTCCTTGCACTCAAGATAGTGAGAAACAGGCTAATCATCTCTGGAAGAGTAAGTCCTAATCCATACCCTGCAGTCTGCAAGTAGAGATTCTGGACTAGAGCCATCTGACAAAACTATGGCTTTATTCTCGTAATATATGTACTATTTGAGAATATTAATTGTATGTCCAGAAGCACTGGTAGTTTTTTTGTTACAATAGCCAATGGCCAGAAATAGCCCTCTGTGATAACCAGTATCCACCAAATTCTATTACTATTACTTACCTTGGACAAGTTTCTTCATTATTTCTAAACCTCATAGCTTCTCCAAAATTTGGATATTTGGTATTAATACTTTGTAAGACTTTTTACAAGGACTAAATGGAATGACATTGGTAAATAAATCATAAAATATAAAGTAAAAAATATATAACGGACAAAGAAATATCTAATTGCAGTCAATTATATGTCATGAGTACCTGCTACGTGAGAGAGAATCTGGTGGATAAATAGTCCAATAACTGTTATAAGTCATATAACAGAATAGGCAGGTACAAACATATTTCCTATATGACAGGTACATAAATGTCCTTAAAAATATAACTGAAGATACAACAAGAAAACTGATACAATAAGAGGAATTTAACAGTTCCCACAAAAATATTCCAAAATATATCCCCAGGTAGTAAATGCATAAAGGATAAATTAACAGTTAAGATAACTTGTGTTGTAGAACATCAGAAGATGCAAATCTGAATTAAAATATTCTGGGAAGACTTTATGGAAATAGAAGGATTTAAAACAAAAATATGGGGTAAATTCATTTTTAAGCAAAATGTCTGAGTTGGAAAAACATACAACCATAGCCTGAAAAATTGGGAGATTTATTGGAAGAACAATAAATTTTGCTGAAATAAAATATTGGGAACTATCTATAACTAGAGATGTTAGTTGAAAGGAAAGTATGAGCCATAAGCTAAACATTTAGGCTTTGATTACTGATTATACTAGGTTAACAATGCAAGTTCTCATCCTGTGGGCTGGGGATGAAAAAAGTTATCACATATTGTAGATTTGTCTCAATTTTCTTCTTCTTAGACCTATGAAAGCTCTCATTAAGCAAGTGTCAGATTCTCTCCCACTAAGCTCAACTAGGACCTCAGAATCCTTCTTAAAATCCTTACTGTAGAGATCAACCACCAGTCAACGGGTTTCTCTCAAGTGATAAAACCAGCTTTCCACTCCAGCACTTGTCTAAACAATGAAAAGGGGAAGACATTGTACAGCAGGGTGAGAAATCAGCTGGAGAGGATCCTCCTTGGGGAGATGACAGATACAGTGTTTAGTGACTTATCACACCATCTAGAGGTCAGATGATAAGCGGTTCTTACTTACTGCAAAACATTCCTGAGTGCCTGTTGTGTACTAAGTTATATGTTACAGTCTGGGAACTAATAGGAAGGAGAATAATGAGAATAAGTTGACAAATTGAAATCTTGTGTTTGAGTATTTGAAAGCAGGACGTTGGGGGAAACTGAGCTAGAGAGAAGATAAATTCAAGCTGTGTTGGAAGGAAATAGGTTTTGAGGAGCAAGACTGTACAAAGAGAAAATCTAACTGGTAGGATTTAGTTATGAAAGAATACATACCAAAAGACAGCAAAATAATACAGACCCCATGCAGAAGTTAGAAAATTGTTGATTCTAAAACTACGAAAAGAGCAACAAACAGGCTAATCTAGAATACTGGCAATCAAAATAAACAAGGTTCAAAAACAAAGTTGTGGTCAACCTTGGATATAGGTTATTGTGATGAGATTTAATTGGATTTGATGATTAGGAAATCATTAGTGATATGAAAGTATTTTTAACAGAAGAAAAATGTTTATCTTACAGAGCTAAACGGAGGGAAAAAAAACAGACCTGAAAGATGAGAGGAGATGGGGACAGCAGCATATCCAAGTGTTTGGCAATAAAAGAAAAAAAGGAATGAGATATTAGCCAGACAAAGCATCCAAGCATAGAGGATGCCTGAATATGCTAAAGGGAGAGGGGGAAGTAGTCAGTGCCGAAAAGAAAAGATCGGCGACTATCGGGAGGGAGAACCGATGAAAGAGCTGGATCCTGAGATGAAAGGAGAAGGAAAAATTAAAAATGTCTGTGGGAAGTTGGTAAATCATGAAACAGGAATCCCATTTCGTACAAAAATAAACAAAGGTGTAGGGATAGAAATAGTTGAAAATGTAAATAGGAATGGTCAAAGAAGAGGAAATATAGGAACACTTTTAATATTTAAAAATATAAAATATAATAATTTGCGGAAAGAAAAGAATGGAGTAGAATGCAGTGGACCATTAGATTCAAGCAAAGAATGGGTGGGCAAAACAGTAGGAAGATATTCTTACATTTTTACCAAATACCTTTTGTATGCTTATCATGTGTCAGAAGAATGCCGGTTGGTGAAGATCTGATAGTAAATGGAACTGACATTGTTTCTGCCTCAAAAATCTCATGTTCTAGAAAAGAAGGTAGATTTTTACAAAAAATAAATCAAATTACAAATAAAATATTTCAGAGTCATAATAGGTGCCAGAGAAATAAGGAGAGACCAAGTGACATAGGTCTTTCATGCATCATGTCAAAAGTTTGACTATTAGTCTAAGTTCAGAGAAACTATTTAAGGAAGAATTGTGCCATTTCATTTTAAACAAGAACGACAAACTTCATGTTTTAAGGAACTCTTTCAGTATGGATATGAATTAGAGAAAAGTAACAGTGAAAACAAGAGAGTTGGTAAGAATCTCCAGGTGAAAGAAAATGGGGTTCTGGACTAAGGTTGTGACCATGGAGATGGAGAAGGTAGGTAACTTGATACATCTCTGGCAAGATGGCAGCTAAGACCTACTGAAGGATTCAATGTAGTGAGTGAGGAGTAGGTTTTAGGCCTAATACCAAAGGGTGCTGGTGCCATTCCTTGGGAGAGGGAGGTTGACAGGCCAGGGAAGAGATCTGGGAAAAATCAAGATGTCCAAAACAGAGAAGTAAAGATACCGAGCAAGCAGTCTAATAAGAAAGTAGGAGCTCAGAAGACAGAAAACATAACTTAGGGGCAGAATTTGATAATAAATAGAAAAATATGAGATCTCTAGAACAGAGTACGGAGAGAGAATGCAGGGTGAATTGCCTGGGTTCCCTCTCCTGGGATGTTTGGTGTAGCAAGTAAAAGTATACAGTAGGTTAGGCCCGAACCCAAACCATCTGAGAGAGAATCCAGCTTTTAGCACTCAATATCCTCCAATCAATCAATCAACCAATCAATAAATAAATAAAGAAATGGGAGCTGGGGGCGAGAAGGAAATCGGAATGTGTTATGTACGTGTAATAATCCCTTACAGTAAATGTAATCATCATGTACTGGAAACGTGTACCAGTAAGAGCCAATCAATCAGTCAATCCTCGTCTCTACCTCACACAGTTACAAGCATTGGAATTGCTGTTTGCAAAATGCTTAGAATAGTGTGTGGCTTATATGAAAGGTATAATCATGTTGCTCTCCTTATTTTTATTATCTGGCGATTCATGAACAAAAAAAGGGACCACAAAGAAGACTGAATATCCTAGAAAGTACAGAAGATGGATGAAGTAAAACTCACTGGGTTGGCTGTGGCAGAGATTGCTGCGCCGGATATGTAGACATCACGAAGATACTCCCAGTAATTGCAGAGTGGACAGTGGTAGCCCACCTGGATTTTAAGAAATCTTGTAAGTGCTGAGGAAAATTGCTATTATTACACATTGATTGATCATCTCCTGAGGACCAGTCACTAGATTCAGACCCAGGGAATACAGACACTCAGAAGACCCCTAGTTGGGGTGCGTTCCTATTCTCATGAGGCAGACAGAGCAAATGTAGGTCCTTGGAGTTGTCTTCTCTATGCCTAGATACAAATTAATAGTGAGCCTGCGATAGGACTCCTTAGTATGGCTTTGTACAAAATGAAGAAACAGAAGAATAAGAGAAGATAATAAAACCTAATTAAATGCATAAGTCCCCCCAAATTTACTGCAAAAATAGAGCAGCCCTTTTAACAAAGAACTAATAAAACCAAAACTCCAACGTTTAAAAAAAGGAAATTTTCCATAGCCTGTGGTTATGAATTTTTACTTAAGCTTTTACCCCTACTATATATCCAACTATTATGACTTTATTTTGGCTATTATATTCAATTCCAATACCCCAAGGTATTTTTCACACTATAAAGCATCTTCCTGCATTATTAGAGCAAATTAGTTAACAAAAGAATGAGATATTAATCCTGTAAAGGTCACATCATCTGATTACAAGAAGCCAATAAAAAGGAATTCTTGTCTTTAATAGTTGAATGTCACAGAGGGAAAATAGACAGATTTACATTTCCTTTTTGTAGTGGAAGGATTTTTTTTGTTCCCAAATTATATTCCTCAAAGTGCCACTCTTGTTTTTTCCCACAAAAATTTAAGTGGAATGGTCTTTAGAGAGGTTGCCTTATTGAAGCAGTAAGATCATATAGCTCATCCCAAGGGAAACCTACTGTCTCCCTTATCACAAAAATCTTAGCGCGTATTTATTTAGACATATTTTTTTTAGGATTTTGATGGACATGAACATCCTTTCTTCTTTCAGCTAGTGGACAGTACAACCAGGGAGAGGGAAATAAAGCATTTGGCTAATATCACAAACACAGGGGAATCTGGGATCAGGATAGGATTATTGGATTCTCAATCCCTGTTCAAGCAGGGGTACAGCTGCTTGCAGCACCTAATCAAAGAAAATTTAACTATGCATCTATTTTTTTCCAGCTATAGTAATTACTAAAGACATTTGCATTTTCTCCTCTGTCTTAGGAGTTCTTGAACATCATTAAAATCACTACAAATAACTAAGCTTTTTTGATACAAGGCTCAGTCTAAGTGTTCAGGGATAATATTTCAGGTAACTGCCTACAACATCCCCCTTGAGTAAGTAGTAATATTACCCACATTTTTGTATTTACCAAGAACATACATTGGTACATTGTATACATAGTGATCACATTCATCATACTTAATTTGTACCTGTACATGATACATCTTGGTTCCCCCTCTTCTTCCCCACCCCTCCCTTCCACTCCCCCTCCCTTCCTCTTAAGTGAAATAAATCAGATACACATGAGTACATATCAAATTGTTTCTCTGATATGAGAAACCATAAGTGTAAATAAGGACAAAAAAGTATAATAGATTCCCACATTTTTGATATCTTACAATTCAGGCAAAGTTTCACATAAGGCCACACAGTTAGTAAGGGGTTGAGCTGAGATTGGAACCCACAAAGTCTGACACTGGAGAGCCAGTGCATTTAACCACTTCATATTTTGCCTCTCTGTGGACACACATTATCTTCCTGTATGGGGGGGAGGTGTGCACCATATTCATCTCTCTAAGCTCATACGTACATACATGACATCAAAAGTCCCTGAGAGAGAGAATGACAGAAAATGGATAGTTATGAATATGACACATGGCTATGCTAATAAATGCAAAAACAGAGATTAAAACCAGCTTTCCAGTGTCAGCAAACATTGTAGCCAGATTGTGAGTCAGGAGGAAAGAGGTTGAGTACATGGATATGGTACTTCTTGTGGTGACAGAGAGTGACAAAATTGGACTTCCTGACTTAGACCTGGCTCTACCATACTTGTCTCAGGTAGGTGATTTAACCTTTCTGAGCCTCATTTGCTCTCTCTGTAAACAAAATGCTTAAAACACTTACATTTACTTTATTGTTGTCTTGCAAGAATTCATTTATCTAACTCTAAAACATTAGAAAGGTGTTTGGCACCCACAAAACCATTAAAAGTAAATTAGCTATTGTAACAGGAAAAGTAGATAGACCAATGGCCATGCGCTGGCTATTCTGCTCGGTGGTGTGGGTGGGTGGCTGTCCCGAATCTAGCACCTTAATATTTGGGATGAAGGAGGTGGAGATAGTCCCACCTCCTTCCAGGACCCCCACCTGTGCTTAGGCATTTGTATTTACTAATCGTAAAAGTGTAGAAGGGGCAAACTTTGCTAAAAAAAAAAAAAAAAAAAAAAGTTGTATGCGTTTTTCTCAGCTCAACTTCAGCATCTCCATTTTCTCTCAATTTCTCCATTTGCAACAGAAATATTAAATTATATCAGATGACTACAATAATCTTTTAGGTCATTCTTTCCAATAGTATCTATCAAATCCCATTTTTTTGTGTGTATGCAGGGGAGTGGCCGTATGAATGGGTGGGTGGTAAGTGGAGAAAAGCCCCTAAAATAAACATGATTTTGCCTCATTGAGCCTTCACTCTTATCTCTGGTTTATAATTGGTATGAGAGGATATAAGTTCTTTCCATTACAAGGGGTTGAAAAATAGGGAACGGGAACGAATGAAGGTGTACTGATATTATATTATGGACATCCACCCACGCAAAGCATCCTGCAACATTAGAGAAGATTCTGCACTCCCTGCGTGCTACGTACTGCTGTGCTGGTATATTTGGAGATTGGCTGGTATTACTTGATGATACAAATCATTCAAGTCCGCAAAAAAATTACTTATAAGCTAACACAATTTCCCTATTATAATAACACGTTTCCTCTGTTTACTATGAGCTAATCTGCATTAGAGAAACATGCATAGGGGTAGGAAATGTATCTGCTCTATCCCATTTATCTCAGCACACTACTGCTGAATTCATTCACTTATTCATGTGCACATTCCATGTGTACCGCATACCTATAATGTGCTGTGTTGAGGCTCAGGGAAAACAAAAACATAAATCTAAATGATAATAGATTGTTACTTGTTCCGAAGCTTGATCACCATTTTTAGTAATCAGTTCTGAGGTCAGAACGTGTAGCAACCAGACAGACCGAGATCATTTTGTGTTGGACACAGGAGTGGTTATCTGGACTCTCCTGCCACATATGTAATATTCTGAAGTGGGCTGAGATACCTTTTCCCCTTTTCTTGTTAAAGTCATTCTCCGAGAAACTGATTTGTTTTGTGCTGTTTTCCATTCACATCACGATCCAATCAAACCACAGAATATAAGAAAGATCAAAGTAGTGCAGTCTAGTCATCTACAGTAATTCATAGAATATATGAGGCATTAAAATTTTCATTCCTCATTCTTATAAGAAAGACTATAAAGGTAACCGAAAATGATGCAGAGTATGAATTCATTCCTGAGACAATGATTGTAGCAAGAATAGGGAAAGGCATAAACCAACAGACCTTTTTTTGCCTGAGTTTTAAGCCCTTTTTGAAAAACAGATCTTGCCTGTGTCATTCGCACTTTTACTTTTATCCTTGATCTCTTCAACTCTTCTCCTATCTAAATGGTATATGAAAAAATCCCAGAAAACTTTTTGAGTGTTGGCCCTCCGGATTTTCATCCAAAGCAATCTTACAAGCAACTTCATAAACCCAGGAAAAAAAATCCAAGGTTATACCTAGCAGATGTAGAAACAATTGATTGAAAAATGAAAACTTTAGCCAGACAGCAAGACAGAAGTATAAGATGTTAGTTTTCAGCATACCATATATGTGATTTCCTCTCTGCTGTATTTATTCCTGTTTATTGACCATTTTCATTCTAGAATACATTTTTAAATTCCATATATTTTTTGTTTAACAAACTAAAAATATATCTAGTAATTCAGAGCAAATAAAATAGAATTTTCACTCACTCTCAGAACTTTAGCCAGAAAAAGATAGGACGCAAACATTACAGAAAGAGACAAGTGTGCAAAATTACATATCTGAACTAGTGAGCTGGGTAATGTGATCAAGAAGTCCAAGCACAAAAATTTTTAAGTTCATTTTCTCCCTTTCTATTAACATGCTCTCTTTCTACTGACTAGGGAATTCAGGGAGAAAATACATATGGCCAAGTTATAACATTAACTGAAAGAGGCCCCAAAGGAAAAGAAACTTAGTTTGTGGGCTTTTATTTTGAACTGAAAAGCTTGAAATTGAAAGAGGGCTGCTTCTCCCTATGTGACATTCTCTGTGGCATCTCTGGTACAGGAGGCCCCACCCCACATGGCAGGTGCTGTGGGCCTGAAGAGGACAGACGCAGAACTTTGGAAAATAGCAGCACCTCTGCACCCCGAGACCCTGAAGGCCCCAATCACAAGTGCACAGTTAGAAAAATTAGTATTTTTCCATCCACCTTGCTTTCAGTGGTTTTCCTCCTATAATGGCAGCTTCTCAGGGGATTCATGAGATTCCCAGACCTTTTGCAGGGGAAACCTATTGCAGTACTCAGGATGATGTTGGAAAAATGGTGCCGTGACATGGGCTTGCATCCACATCAGATAGATCTGGGCTCATATTTCTTCCCTACCACTCACTAATGAATGAATTTGGAAACACTGTTTTGTCTCTCCAAGCCACAGGTTTTCTTCCCTATAAAAAAATGATATTAATAAAACTAACAGCAAGAAGTCTTTTAAAAACAAGATCAGATAACATACATAAAATACCAAACACAAAAATTGGTTCAGACTGAAATGACTTTGTGTTGAAACACTGGCTCTTTCATTTAACCATTGTTAAAGAAACGGGGAGAGAAAATGGCAGAGTAGTGATTAGCAGCAAAATTTAGACTCTCCAAGTTCCAGATACCTGGAAAATAACAACTTGGTGAAGAGAAAAGAAGAATAGATTTCTGGGAACCTGGAAGGAACTGAAAGGAAAGTTAGAAGCTAAAGAGAAATAAGCGATATGGACCACAATGCAGAGGGGAAAAAAATGAAGCATTTTGGAAGCTTACCTGGCTCCTGAGAAGGAGAAGCTGTCTCTGCAGAAGCAAGGAAAATGCTGAGGGCTGGCAGCTCCAGAGAGAAACTGCAGACCAGGCCTGTGGCCCGGTGCCTCTACAGAGCCCATGAACTGCCTCAGGTTTCCCCTGAGGCAACTCTTTTCACACAGCCAGCCACAGCAGGAAAGAGAATCCAGTGTGGTGCCTGACATATTGTCAGAGTTCATAATCAGGAACCATTTCGGGAAAGGGCTGCTTACTTAAGTCTGGGACTCAGAACAACTAAAAAAAAAAAAAACTCTTTCACATCAGGGGTGGCAGTGTAAACCTCTCATAGTGACTGGGCGAAAGATAGCCAGGGAAGACTATGACAGACAGGGGTGGGCTGGACAGAAAACCTCTAAGAAGTTTATACTCAGACCGGGAAGAATATGGGCCCTGCCATCCATGGCAAGAAGCAGGGCGAGGCTTGTGCTACATACAGAAATGGCAGGGTCTGAAAGTGCCGGCATTAAGGACTTGAACCCTTGCCCTGCTGCCTACATCCAGTGCAGATCTGAGGTCTGATTGCCTTCCTCATATAATAAAGTAAGCAAGGACCTGCCTCACTTTGGACAGTCACCACAGCCTCTGGTGACCAGAGGGGCCTCTGGAACACAAGGGTACCTCATAAATCCACAGGATGTAAAGCTAGGTGGGCAAAACCATCTGTGACTTGCTGGATTACATGACTGGGGATCCTGGAATGAAACCATTCAACAATACAGAGAAAATGTTACTTTTTGGTTTTTGACACATTTTTTTCTCTTTCTTCTTCACTGGTTTATTAGAGTTTTAGATTATTCCTTATTCCTTTTTGCCCCTCTTTTATCTTTTTTTTTCCTTTTAATTTCCTCCCGTTAACTTTTTCTTCTTTTATTCTCCATATTTTTTGTCATTTTCCCTGTTTCTTTATCTTCCTTTTTTACTTGTTTCTGTTACTTTAGTCTAATTCTAGAAATATCCCTCTGTCCTTTAATATGATCTTTTGTTTTACTTATCTCCTTGTCTCCTATTGTTTAATTTTTCAAATTTTTCTTCTTTCATTCTTCCATTCCAAATCCTTTGTATCTTTACTGGTATAACTATTATGCTTTATCAATATTTACATAGTTAGCTATATGTTATTACTGTTAAATGTTTTATTGTTAGTGGATGTATATTTGTTACATTTCATAGAGATGCACTTTTGTCGATATTTGGTTTGTCTTGGGGCCGGGGATTTAGCTCAGTGGTTAGAGTGCTTGCCTTGCAAGTGCAAGGCCCTGAGTTCGATCCCCAGTACCAAAAAAGAAAAAAAATTTGGTTTATCTTAGTGCTTATACTACAATTATAGATCTTTTCTATGCTTAAGGTTCTTAGGGTTTGTCAGTATTGTTTGTCTTGGAAAATATTATCATTGCTGCTATTGCCGGGGTTGCATAGTGTTTTTATCAATAGATTTTCTCTTTATCCCAGTATCGAGACTGCCTTTCTGTCATTAACAATACTTCAGTCCATTCTCAGAGAACTGAGCATTGGACAGATTATACTGCATGCTCCCCTCCCAAAATAAAAGAGTGGTTGGATCTTGGGACAGAAACAAATGCCTATAGTTAGCCACACCCACCCAGAATGCATCACTGAAAAGCAGACATTTACTAAAGAGATCTTCATACTACCAGTTAGTCTTTCCACTATAAGCATCCACAAACCTCAGCACAAAACAAATTAAAACAAACAAACCAATAAAACAATAGAATCATGAAAAAGACAAGGCAATAAAATGCCTCCCAAAATTCCCAATTCACACAATACTGATCCAAAGGTCACTGAGGGGGAGGCAAGCATAACAGAGATTAAAAAGCACATCAATAAGGTGGGTGGCAGGCTCACAGAAGATATAATTAAACAGATAACAGATATAATAAAAAAAGTGATTAGGGAGTTTACTGAAGGCACTAATAAAAACCTAGCTGAGCTGAACAAGATGATACAAAACATGAATGACTAGTTTAGCAAAAAATTAGAAGGCACTAAAAGGTTCCAAGCAGAAATCCAGGAGATTAAAATTTTATTGAACATATGGACAGCAGAAACAAAAAATGTGAGGACAGAGTGTCAGAAAGAAGATAGGACTACGGTCACAGACCCATTATATAGAAATACCTTAAAAACAACAAGAGAATATGAAAAATTGATCCAACAGCTCCTAGATGACTCAAGGAAGACTAATCTAAGATTAACTGGAATTAGTGAAAAATTAGAAGACAGCACAAATGGCATAAAACTGCTTACAAAATGATACCACAAAGCATTCCAAATATAGGAAAGAATTAAATATACAGATAAGTGAGGCATATAGAAACTCAAATAGCCACAACCAAAAGAGAAAACCTCCACAGAACACCATAGTCAAAAATCCCAGAAGTCCAACACAAGGACAGAATCTTAAAAGCTGTCAGAGAAAAGCACTGAATCACTTATAAAGATAATCCATTAGAATTATAGCAAACTTCCCATCTCAGTTAATATAAAAAAAGCCTTTGACAAAAATCTAACATCCATTCATAATAAAAACTCTGGAGGAAATAGGTACCCTATAGAAGAACCTTATCACAATCTGATAAAAGCCTTTATGAGAAATCAAAGACCAACATCATATGAAAGGGGAGAAGCCGAAAGCTTTCCCTCTGAAATCAGGAAGAAGGCAAGGATGTCCACTATCACAGCTCCTGTTCAATATAATTCTCGAAACATAGGCCAGAGCAATCAGGCAAAAGAAAGGGAAAGGAAGAAGTCAGATTATCATTATTTGCAGATGACATGATCCTCTACATAAAGGACCCCAAAAATTCAACCAAAAGACTGCTAGAATTAATAACCAAATCCAACAATGTAGCAGGGTACAAAAGCAACACACAAACATCAAGAGTATTCCTAAACACCAGTAATAAATTCACTGAGAAAGAAATTAGGAAAATAATACCATCACAATAGCATCAAGAAAAATTAATTATTTAGGAATTAACCTCACAAAGGAAGTGAAAGACCTCTGAAATGAAAACTACACTCTATAAATGGAAAATGAAGAGAAAATCAGAACATGGAAAGATATTCCCTGTTCCTGGATAGGCAGAATCAATATTGTCAAAATGGCTAAACTTCCAAAATTGGTATATATATTTAACTCAATCCCAATCAAAATATGAATAGCATTCCTCACAGAGCTAGAAAAGCAATCCTACAATTCATATGAAACCAGAAGAGACCTAGAATAGCAAAAGGCAATCCTGGGCAATAAGAGCAAAGCAGAAGGCATCACAGTACCAGACTTCAAATTATACTATCGAGCTACAGTGATAAAAACAGCATGGTACAGGCAAATCACAGGTATCTGGGTCAACAGGACAGAATAGAGGGTGCAGAAACAAGCCCAGGTGATTTCACTTACTAATCTTTGACGAAAGTGCCAAGAAGCTATGCTGGAGGAAAGATAGTCCTTTAACAAATGGTTTTGTAAAAACTAACTATCTACATGCAGAAGATTGAATCTAGACCCATGTTTCTTTACCATGTACTAAACTAATATTAAGGTAGATCAAAAGACCTAAATGTTAAAACAGAAACACTTAATCTTCTGTAAAATAAAGCAAGTAAACTCTTACAGACACTGGTATAGACAAGCACTTTCAAAATAGAACCCAGCTGCACAAGAAATAATAAAGTGTGCCTCGTTCATGAACTTGATTCTAAACATGATTCTGGTCACAAACCAAATTGGACAAGAACCAAAACAAATTCAAGAGTTAGATTCAATGTTGACCTTATGGGTAAATTTGATTTAGTTCTAATAGACTAATATCTAGTTTAGACTAATATCTAGAATACATAAAACCTCAAAAAAATTAGACATCCCCTCAAAAATAAAAGACCCATTAAAAAATGGGCAACTGAAATGAACTGACACTTCTCAGAAGAAGAAATACAGTTAATCAATAGATACAGAAAAAAATCCTTAACATCTCTGACCATTAGAGAAATGCAAATCAAAACAACACTGAGATTCCATCCTACTCCAAAAAGAATGACTATCATCAAGAAATCTAACAATGACAAATGTTGGCAAGACTGCAGGGAAAAATTAACCCCTCTACATTGCTGGTGGCAATGTAAATTAGTACAACCATTATGACAATCAGTAGGGAAGACTCCTCAAAAACACTAAAACTAGAAATTCCATTCAACCTAGCTATTTCCCTTTTAGGTATTTTCCTGAATGCATTAAAGACACCATATTACTGCAATATATTCAAACCCATATTTATAGAAGCAAAATTCACAATAGGTAAATCTTGGAAATAGCCTACATGTACCTCAATAGACAAATGGATTAAGAAAATGTGTTATTTGTAAACAGTGAAGTACTGCTCTGCCATAAAGAAAAATAAATTTGAGCCATTCGTAGGAAAAAGTATTGACCTTAAGACAATTATGTTTAGTGAAATAAATCAGATGCACAAGCTTAAATATTAAGCATGATTTCTCTTTTATGAGGTATCCAAAATATAAGTAAAAATAAAAGACAGATAATAGGAAATAGGGAGGTAGAGCTCTTGCAGATGGGAAGGAGATCGACAGACAGAGGAAGGTAGGAGGGAGGAGAAGGGAAGAGATTTAAAGAAAGAAGTAACACGTGTTATATACATATATCTCTCCCCATGGGGAATGTGACCATTATGTACTACAACTGTGTACTAATGCAAAATATACAAAAATTGAAAAATAGAAGTGGCCAGTGGTCACTTCATTTCTTATCACCTCAGCTGTGAATGGAATATAATAAAAACACCCAATGAAGTTAATTATGAAGTTTCATTGTTTGATTGTAAAGTGCTTTGAAGAATACCTGGCACATAATGATCATTTCATCTTATTTTATCCACTATTTTAAAGTTCTGACACTCAGCTATTTTCAGCAATGGAGGAAGTTCTGACACTCAACTGTTTTCAATAATAATATTTCTTTTCAGTTGGAAAGTAATAGTTCTTGCCAATAAGTAAGCCACATATTAGTAACTGAAGGAAAAAGTTCCCCACAGTGCAGCAGAGGTTTGACAGAGATACAAGGGAGAAACACGACTATGAAGATTTGAAGTAATTTGTGTTACTGTTGGAGATAATGACAAAACTAAAGAAGGAAATGGAAAAAAAAAAATATGGCTGTGGAAATGGAATTGGTTGGTGAAACTTACTGGAGGAATTGAAAGAAAAACGAAACATTTTAGAGAAACTAATACAAAAAGAAAAGAAATCTAATAAAGTCGTTGCTATAGATGCAGCACTCAGTGCAACTTAAATTTAGTTCACGAACATTTACAGAAAAATTACTCTGCACTCAACGGCACTGATACTGAGCTGGGAGAAAGAAATTCAAAACACTGACATTCCAAGAGGGTGGGGGCAGTGGTGGAGATTTGCCCCAGCAAAGAAAAGTGCATTATTACTGACATCGTTTAGAATTGCCAGGACATGATGATAATAAGAAGTTGGCCTGCTTTCATTACTGCTATTAATGTTTATTACTTCTCTAGATAATTTACCCAGTACCCAAAGCAGACTGCTCGCTGTCGCGCCTTGGACATCCTCTGACAGCAGCTGAGATCAAGGGACATGCAGCGCACTAAGGAACCACTTCAGTGGAATAGTCAGAGTCAGAAGCATTACAAAGGAAGCTGGGAACCATCCGTTCTAGGAATCATCACAATAAATTGCAACTGGTATAAATAGATGAGCAAAGTAACATTACTTAAAAATAGAAAACCAAAACCAAAACCAAAAATAGAATGACAGGTAAATTTTTATCTTACCTAATGTTGAACAAACCCATCACTTAACAAACTAACGAGATTGTCAGAATTATCAAATGAGAATGCATCAAAGAGCAGTTAAGTTTGAATTTCAGGTAAACAATAAAAATAATTTTATTAAAATCATATCCCAAATATTACTTGAACATACTTATACTAAAATTATTTTTATATGAAATTCAAGTTTGTTTGAGTGTACTGTATTTTGTCTGGTAAACTTACCAATAGGACAGAGTCCATACAATGGACATTTTATGTAGCCCATCTCAATTGGGCTTCTCCTGTGTGTCCAGAACAGTGTCGAGCACTGGAGCAGAAGTGGATTCACCATGAAGCTGAGGGAACTTAAGTTTATAGACCCCTAATTTGCTCAAGTCTCTGCTCTCTGGGCCTATAGGAATGTATATGCTTTTGTACAAATTTTAAAAATAAGATATTTTATAACTGAGATAGTTTGGATCCCTGTTTCTGGTAAGTCCCATCTTCATCCCATAATACCCTTCCTAGATGGTGATGCAATAGCTACAAGTATTTTTGTAACTCTTCTGTGGAGAACTTAGTTGGGGATACTCTTAGTTTGTGTTTAGTGGGTTATAATTTTGTGGTTTGCTCTCACTTCCGAGTTTAGTTACATTATTGCTAGCCATCTTGATGTGGCCATTAATTCCAGGAACACGCATGTCACTGTGCTCATTCGTCTGCCCACAGTTTGTCTCATGATCTGAAAATGTCTGTGGCTCTCCACACTGGAAATACATGTGTAGAAGAGGAAAAATAAGACTTGAAATAGACACAGACAGAGGCTAACCTGCAGAAAGTCCTTTCAAACTAGAAAATTTCTAAGTAATTTCTAAACTTCTAAACACTTCAATTGACCTTTCTAGAGATTTTCAATTTTCACTCTTCTCTAATGAAAGTTATATCACAAAATTGTATTTCATATTAACTAAAGATTACACACCAAAAAAATTTAGATGATTCATTTTTACATACTTTTATTTTTATGCTATTTGTAAGTTTCTTAAACAGTATAGTTCAATTGTAACTTTTCTTGTAGTGCTAAAGAAAAAACAAATTTCATGCAAGAATTTATGATTTTATGAAGTACAACCTAATTGTAGAAGCTCCAGGCCTACAAAACCCAGATCTATCTCTGAAAACAGTAGCAAACAAAATAGATTTAAAAAAAAAAAAAAAACTTGCATGGAGTTCAAATTCAAGTTCAGAAAACAGCCAATAAATAAAATACATAAGTGAAGTAAATAGTGATGATGATAATTGGTATTCGGGGGGGGAAAGGAAAGGAAGATAAAATGGTCTGGAGGAGTAGAAGTACAGATTTAAATAGAGTAGACTGAAGGAAACCCTCGGAAGAAGAAAACATCTGACTAAAGAAGGCGGGAGAGTAGGTCCAGTGGCTACCTAGGGAAAGGGAACCACCGGTAGAAATGCACAGAGCCTGCAGTGTGATTGTCTAGGGGACAGCGTGGAGTCCGGTGTGGCTGGAGCACAGGAGGACACAGTCAGAGGAGATGGATGTGGAGGAAGACTTTACAGGGAAACTTTGTGAGACATCATGAATGTTGTAGATTTTATTAAAAATGAGACAATTATAGGATTCTGAAAAAGAAAAAAGAACTGACCTGATTTAAGGAGATTATTTTAGCTGCCATGTTGTATAGAGACAAAGACAGAAAGATAATTTAGGGAGTAACTGATTCATCCAAGAGATGCTAGAATTTTGTCAGACTAGTAAAAAGTGCTTTTACCTGGGATCCCTTTTGAAGCCTATGAGAAGCTTTAATAAATGAGGTGATATAAAGCTAGAGCTGTCATTTACTATGATAAGAAAGATAGCTGGAGAAGCCAGTTTTGAAGAGGGATCAAACTAATTCGAGTTGTTATTTGGATATCTCACAAAAAATATCAAGTGAGCAATTTACTCTGTGATCTTGGAATTCAGGGGAGAGGTATAAGTTGGATATATAGATGTCTAAACCAATGGAAACTAGAAGAGATCACCAAAGGAGCAAAAGTAGGTAGAGAAAAACACCCAAGGACTCACCCAGGGGCCCTTGAGGTCTAAGGGGTTAGGGAGGTGATGCGGAAACTACATAGAAGACTGACAAGGAACTCTTGGTGATGGGGAGGGCAAGAGTATATCTTGTCCTAGAAGCCTAGTAAAGAAGTGTTTTAAAGAGAAAGAGAACATTAACTTGGCCATATGATGCTGATAATCAATTATGATAAAA
>PVJO010010642.1:0-56600 GCA_004026905.1 Hystrix cristata
CATTAGTAATAAGATTGTGCTCTAGAATAGCGTCCAAGTGGGAACATCTGAAAATTACTAGGACACAAGAATGCCTTGTTCCAGGAAGGAGACAGACTGTGGCAGGCATTCTGGAGAAGGTGTTCATCTTGCTGTGCTGTGAAGTGCTTCTAACACTGGTGCCAGCATCTGTGAGCAGTATTTCCTTCTCTCTGCAATTGACCCGGGATGCTCCTGGTAAAGCAGGGTCCTCCTTTCCCACCCGTTGGCCGTTAAAGATATTGAAAACCAAGTTTTCTGGAGAAGTGGACACCAATTCACTTGTATCCCCAATCTCAGAGTTGTGTCAAAAGAAACCAGATGCTTCCACTCAGACTGCCTTTATGGCTGTCCAGGCCTTGCTAATATTTAGTTAGGGGGTTTGTTTTTCTCATTGTATATTCTTGACTTCTAACTTTCTTCCTCTCTTCCAAAGGAAAAGCCCATCTGACCATGGGACTGGGGGTGGGTGTCAAGAGCAGGGTCCAGTGCAACACTTGCTCTTAAACTCTAGTCTTCTTATTCTAATCTGAAATAAACTAAAATGGAAATGACCTCTTCACCCACAATCTGGCAAAGGGGCCAATTCATTGCATCATAAGTATTAAATAAATCTGTGGGACACCTTTCCTCCTTCAGGATCTTTTTGCTATAAGGACCTACACAGTGCAATGGGTAATTTTCTCTCTTGTTTCTGGCCATGTCTTTCACACATCCATTTCAACTGCTGTTTGGTAAAGGCTGCACACTCATTTCCAGCGAGACATAAAAGGGCCTGCCTGGTGAATTCACATATGCCAGGCTAAATCTCTGTAAAGAGGACTCTGAAACTTCCTGTGTCTGTATTTCAGGGAGGAGATCGGACAGGCTGGACTCCCCATTGCGCTTTTAAAAATCTTGGAAACTTTGTCCTTCAGTGAATTACGACACTGTCCACCTTTAATTTGCTGGAAAAAAACGCCAGTAACTCGGCTGAAGGTTAGTGAACTTTGTTTCTTTTTACCTTTTCTGGGTTCCCTAGACATCAAGAAACAGGGCACGGGAATCTCCTCAAGCAAACCCTGTAACTTCAGGTTACAGGGAACAGCTTGTTCATTGTGCAGTTCGACTTCATTTCTAGGTGGTCATTTCTAGAAAGCTTACTGAGCCCGAGCTGGGGGAAGAGGCTCGTAAGAGCGGGGCTGACAGCCAGGAGGGCGGCGGGGTGCTGGGCGGTGCTGGGGAGATGCCCGGGAGTCTAGACCCTCAGTAGCTTTCTAGCCCTGGTCCTTACTTGGCCAGAGGTTTCTCGTCCTGCACTATCGCTCTGCAGCTTTCACTTTTCCCCCTGCCCTTCCCTCGAGCCCCTACCGCTCCCTGACTGCTGTGGGCTGCCGGTGTAGCTCCAGGTGTTCCCGAGCCCGGGGGAAGGTGTTCGGTTGACCAGGCTGAGTGTGTATCACCCTGTTTCGTTTCCAGCCATGCCTTGTGTTCAGGCGCAGTATGGGTCCTCGCCTCAAGGAGCCAGCCCCGCTTCTCAGAGCTACAGTTACCACTCTTCGGGAGAATACAGCTCCGATTTCTTAACTCCAGAGTTTGTCAAGTTTAGCATGGACCTCACCAACACTGAAATCACTGCCACCACTTCTCTCCCCAGCTTCAGTACCTTTATGGACAACTACAGCACAGGCTACGACGTCAAGCCACCTTGCTTGTACCAAATGCCCCTGTCCGGACAGCAGTCCTCCATTAAGGTAGAAGACATTCAGATGCACAACTACCAGCAGCACAGCCACCTGCCCCCCCAGTCCGAGGAGATGATGCCGCACTCCGGGTCGGTTTACTACAAGCCCTCCTCGCCCCCGACACCCACCACCCCGGGCTTCCAGGTGCAGCACAGCCCCATGTGGGACGACCCGGGGTCTCTCCACAACTTCCACCAGAACTACGTGGCCACCACGCACATGATTGAGCAGAGGAAAACGCCAGTGTCCCGCCTCTCGCTCTTCTCCTTTAAGCAGTCGCCCCCGGGCACTCCGGTGTCTAGCTGCCAGATGCGCTTCGACGGGCCCCTGCACGTCCCTATGAACCCGGAGCCTGCGGGCAGCCACCACGTGGTGGACGGGCAGACCTTCGCTGTACCCAACCCCATCCGCAAGCCCGCGTCCATGGGCTTCCCGGGTCTGCAGATCGGCCACACGTCGCAGCTGCTAGACACTCAGGTGCCCTCGCCGCCGTCGCGGGGCTCCCCCTCCAACGAGGGGCTGTGTGCGGTGTGTGGCGACAACGCGGCCTGCCAGCACTACGGCGTGCGCACTTGTGAGGGCTGCAAAGGCTTCTTCAAGGTGAGCAAGGGCGTGTCTGAGGAGGCAGGTAGGGGCCCCCTAGTGCCGGGGAGCCTGGAGCGCGTCCTCCACCTCAGTGCCGTCAGCCCAGCCCCGGCAGGCCGGGTCGCCCAAGTCTCCCGGCTCCGCCGAGGCTGCTTTGCAGCGTCCTCGGGCTGCGGAGGAGGCCTCTGGGGTCTGAGCCAGGGGAGCTGGAAGAGAGGGAGCCCCGGGGTCGCAGCCCCCCATCCAGCCGGCCCGGCGTGCCCTCACCCGAAGTTGCCGGCGCTGGACTTGGAAGAGGGTCATTTGCATGTGCTAGGAGCTGTCTTTGCTGCTCGGATTGAAATTGGTTAGGACAGAGAGCCGTGTCTGAGCTAACCAAGTGGAACAGAATTCCCTATGGTCAAATTAAGTGATCTCTTTATTTCGCCATCCTGATTGAATAATCTTATCATTTTAAATAGAGAAGGTCTCCAAGGAATGTAAATAATATGAATGCCCACGGATTTGTATTTACCGAGCGCCTCCTTCCCCTTCTCTTGGCATATAAAACACAGCAAAGAGCGGCAAGGTTAGCTCAAATGTTAACGCTATCAATTTTCTCCTGTTAAACGCCCTGGGGGAGGAAAGAAAAAGAAGAAAAGAAGTAGAAAGAAAAGGAAAAGGGGGAAAAGTGAAAAGCAATTGTGTGTTTGTGTTTGTGGGAGGGAATGCAGATCCAAGCCATCGAGAAATTGTCTCCAGGTTGCTGGATTTTCGAGGAAAAAACAAATAATTTTCGGCATACATTGTCTCCTTTTGCAGCGCACGGTGCAAAAAAATGCGAAATACGTGTGTTTAGCAAATAAAAACTGCCCAGTGGACAAGCGGCGTCGGAATCGTTGTCAGTACTGCCGGTTTCAAAAGTGTCTGGCTGTTGGGATGGTCAAAGAAGGTAGGTCGGGGCAATGTGCCCACCCTCCGTCTGAGCCCCTGGAAAACCGCCGCCCGCACCCCATCCCGCGCCCCCACCCGGCCTCCAGGAGCTCGCAGCGGCCTGTCCGGCCTCTCCTGGAGCAAGCCGCCGGCCCCTTCTCGCCTTTAACTACAGGATCCTGTTGGAGGAAGACATAACATAACCCCGCGTTTTTTATGCTTCTCCGCAGTAAAGGCTTTATGAGCAGCGGGGACCGAGCAGTCAGGCCCGAACACCACAGCTGCGGCCGGGGTGGGGGTGGGGGCGGCAGCTGGGCCTGGGAACCTGGCCTGGTGCTAATAGGGCTATTCTCTTGTAGTGGTTCGCACGGACAGTTTAAAAGGCCGGAGAGGTCGTTTACCCTCGAAACCGAAGAGCCCACAGGAACCCTCTCCCCCTTCGCCCCCGGTGAGTCTGATCAGTGCCCTAGTCAGGGCCCATGTCGACTCCAACCCGGCTATGACCAGCTTGGACTATTCCAGGGTAAGGAGCTGGGGTGTGATGGGGGTGAGGGTGGGATATGTGGACAAACCAACCCTCCTCACACCCCCACACCCAGTACTAAACTCCAGACCCAAGGAGTGCAGCAAGGCCAGGGAGCATAAATGCCTCTCTGCTTGTGTGGGGCCCCGGGATACACAGTCGGTGTAGCTCAAAGTGCAGAGTGGTCCAATCTCTGTGAACCCCAACTGCCCCCCCACACTAATGCTTCTAAGACAAATGTCAGAGGCTGTGCAACCTCCCCTCTCCCTTGCATGTTATTCCCAATCCTCCATAGAGGTACTATAGTTCCTTTCCTTTCTGCCAGTGTCCTGGTGAAGGATGTGGGACCTGCCCGGGGGCCAGGGAATGAAAAGAGAAGGGTGGAAGGAATAGCAGTGGGGTCAGGGATCAAGTGGTCAAATTCCTCTTTTACTCCAGCTGTGAAAAATGTGCTGGCTTTAATTGGAGGAAGTACATTGGGCAAACCTAGAAGCGACTGCAATATTATTAAGATTTGCAAAGGGTGTCTTAGCTCAAGACCCACTCTGGGACTAGAATGAATACTAACATGTCAATTGTTTTGTGGAGATAAGAGTGAACGTTACCCAGGGCTGGATGGCACTGTATTTAGTCTGTATGGAAATGGTAATTTACATATTTAAAGCAGCGACCTCATAGCACCGTCCCTAATTGAATTAATTGCCCCGGAACATCTAATTTCCTTACTGGTCAGAGAGAGGTTTAATTGTTATAAAAACCTGGCTCCCCTACTAGAAACGGGGTTAGCAATTTCACGGGTTATATATTTTAGAGAACCTCATTAAGTGCTTTTTAAAATGAAATTCCAGTTCCAGGCAAACCCTGACTATCAGATGAGTGGAGATGACACCCAGCATATACAGCAATTCTATGATCTCCTGACTGGCTCCATGGAGATCATCAGGGGCTGGGCAGAGAAGATCCCCAGCTTTGCTGACCTGCCCAAAGCTGACCAGGACCTGCTCTTTGAATCAGCTTTCTTGGAACTGTTTGTCCTTCGATTAGCATACAGGTAATGAGAGAGGAGATAGTCCAGGGAGATCAGAGAGGAACCAAGAAAGTAAAAGAAAGTGAGAAAAGAGGGTAGAAAAGAGGAAAAAGAGCAAGGGACAGGATAAGAAATGAAAGAGGGAAAAAGGAAACAAAAGAGAATGCAAAAGGAGAAGGGAAGGAGTGTGAACCCAGAAATCTTGGATGAATGGAATGGAGGTGGGATAGGGGGCGTTCTTGATTGTTATGAAATTAAACCCTTTCAAGGTCCACTGGTCTACATTTTATTAACTCTTCAGTAATTAGGTGCCTCTTAAATCCCTCATTTATTGCTCTTCAAGTAATTAGTTGTTTAGCTTTTCTCTCTCTCTTTTTCTCCCCTCTCTCTTTGGTATTAATTGCAGGTCCAACCCAGTGGAGGGTAAACTCATCTTTTGCAATGGGGTGGTCTTGCACAGGTTGCAATGCGTGCGTGGCTTTGGGGAATGGATTGATTCCATTGTTGAATTCTCCTCCAACTTGCAGAATATGAACATCGACATTTCTGCCTTCTCCTGCATTGCGGCCCTGGCTATGGTCACAGGTCAGTACAGCAGGTGCAGGGCATTTCCCCTCCAGAACTGCCTGATGGGATCTGTCCTGGCCTTCCCTTGTCACACATCTTCCCTGGTCCTGTCTGCTAACTAATTGCCTTGTGTATTCTCTTTGTTTTTGATTGTGTTTTCTGCAGAGAGACACGGGCTCAAGGAACCCAAGAGAGTGGAAGAGCTGCAAAACAAAATTGTTAATTGTCTCAAAGACCATGTGACTTTCAATAATGGGGGCTTGAACCGCCCCAACTATCTGTCCAAACTGTTGGGGAAGCTCCCAGAACTCCGTACCCTTTGCACACAGGGGCTACAGCGCATTTTCTACCTGAAATTGGAAGACTTGGTACCGCCGCCAGCAATAATTGACAAACTTTTTCTGGACACTTTACCTTTCTAATATCTTCTCCCATGCACTTCAAAGAACTGGAAAGAAAACTAAAACTGTCCAGAGGGGCTAGTCACATGGGCAGAGAGAGCCCCCTGAGCTGTCTCAGCTCAAACTGTCCCCACTTCTGTAAAACTCCCAGCCCCTTGATCCCTAAAGAAAAACAAACAAACAAACAAACAAACAAATAAAAACTGTTGCTATTTCCTAACCTGCAGGCAGAACCTGAAAGGGCATTTTGGCTCCGGGGCATCCTGGATATAGAACAAGGACTACACACAATACAGTGGTATAAACTTTTTATTATCAGTTAAAATTAGTTTGTTGTTCAGAAGAAAGATTGCTAATGTATGATGGGAAATGTTTGGCCATGCTTGGTTGTTGCAATTAAGACAAATGTAACACACACACACACACACACACACACACATCTTAAGGGGACCCACAAGTATTGCCCTTTAACAAGACTTCAAAGTTTTCTGCTGTAAAGAAAGATGTAATATATAGTAAAACTAAATGTTGCGTGGGTGGCATGAGTTAAAGAAGGCAAAGGCTTGTAAATTTACCCAATGCAGTTTGGCTTTTTAAATTATTTTGTGCCTATTTATGAATAAATATTACAAATTCTAAAAAATAAGTGTGTTTGCAAAAAAAAAAGAAAACTACATAAAAAGGGACAAGCATGTTGATTCTAGGTTGAACATGTTATAGGCACTTGCTACTTCAGTAATGTCTATATTATATAAATAGTATTTCAGACACTATGTAGTCTGTTAGATTTTATAAAGATTGGTAGTTATCTGAGCTTAAACATTTTCTCAATTGTAAAATAGATGGGCACAAGTATTAACACATTGGAAATCCTGACAAAAGGGACACATAGTGTTTGTAACACCGTCCAACATTCCTTGTTTGTAAGTGTTGTATGTATTGTTGCTGTTGATAAAAGAAAGTTTATATCTTGATTATTTTGTTGTCTAAAGCTAAACAAAACTTGCATGCAGCAGCTTTTGACTGTTTCCAGAGTGCTTATAATATACATAACTCCCTGGAAATTACTGAGCACTTTGAACTTTTTTTGTTCTTTTTAATGTCTAAAATTGTCGGTTAATATATTATTTTATGTTGGAGTAAGAATTTTAATATTGCCATATTCTGTAGTATTTTTCTTTGTATATTTCTAGTATGGCACATGATATGAGTCACTGCCTTTTTTTCTATGGTGTATGACAGTTAGAAGCGCTGATTTTTTTTCTGATAAATTCTTTCTTTGAGAAAGACAATTTTAATGTTTACAACAATAAACCATGTAAATGAACAGAGCTTTGTCTTCTTTCTGGGTCAGGAAGAAAATGATGACTAAAAAACAATATGCAATAGGCAGATTTGGGATAGGTGACTTATTCAACAGTTGAATTTCAAACTTACAGCCTAGACCTCTTCTGGCAAAAGGAACTGGGTAACTGAGTTGATTGTTCTTGGGAATTCAGTATAATATTTTTACTTAAACAGAATTTACCAGTCTGGTGACCTACATGTATCAGAATCAATTTAGAATATCTCACTCTGCTGCTATTTTGGCAAGTGCAACTTTCAGAAAAGAAGTTCAGAAAATCAAAAGGTTTTTGAACTTTTACGAGGTTGGGAGTCTTGGCAAGTTCTTGTCTTGGACAGTGTTCAAAATATCTTTTTAAGATTCAGAAAGTCAACATGAATTTGAGAAGTCTCATGTGTCAATCTCTGATTTTCCAATTCCTCCAAATATAATTGATATGGGTCTTGGAGGAAGTGTTAAAGATTTCAGGCTCTTTAGGCCTTTGATCAGTTTCCAGCGCAGAATGGAATGCAGTAGACACATTTCTTATTTTTTTCCTCCTTCAGTGCAGAGTGTTGAGGTGCAACTTGCAGTTTTACAACAAAATTTCCACCTTCTAAGTTTCTCAGATAAATGATAAATTATCTGGTATAAGTAAGTTATAGCAGGGCCTCTAGGATCTACGCAGCACTAACTTTCAGTAGAGAAAGGAAACCGATGCTGTAGGCGATGATTTCCGGCAGACCTCCCAGCGACCTCCTTCGGCCACCTGGTTTGTGAGTTTCACCCTAGGCCAGCCACACACTCCCAGAGATTGCTGGACTGGAGGATCCTGTTCGCTGACAGTGGTGAATTACAGATGCCCTCTGTGTCACTGAAAAGTACAAAGAACGTTACTGCTTTTAAAATGCAGAGTTAGAATAGTAAATAGCCAAGACAGCGCTCAGGTTATTTTTCCTTTACCTTTTTTTTTCTTCCCTTATCTTTTTGGAAGAAATGTTTTGCGGGCAGGCAAAAAGAAGGCTGGTCTCCGTGGCAGTCGATTTTCACTGGATGCATTTCTCTCTAGTAAAAACTGAGGGGCAAAAAAGAGTGGCCACATAAGAGATAAAAGGAAAACGAAATGTCCAATTTCCTGGAAAAAGATGAGGCTAGCCATTATCATTTTATTTTCATAGCTTATGGCCAATCAAAGCCACAAATTAATACGCAGACAGAAAAAGCTAGTTAGAAGTGCTGGGTGAGTACAGTCCTCAGCACTCATCTCTCAGGTGTCTGCAGCCCCAAGACAATCACATTCCGACACAGCAGCCCTGAGGGTTGAACCCAGAAAAGAACTCTGTTCTCCTTGTTCTGCCCTTTCTCCGCGGAGGAGGCGAGCGCGTCGCCCTGAAGCCGGAGAGGTGTTGCATAGGGTGCCTCTCGAGAATTTAGGGTGAAAGAAAGGAGAGAGGGATGAGCTCTCCCATGCCCGCCTGCCGCCTGCATCTGCTGCTGTCCATTCAGTGGTGACGCTTACGCGCAAAGTGGCGAGTGCCTTTTCTGCTTCAATCTCTTCCAACTCTCACTGCCCAGAGTCATGTGGCTAAGGAACCTCGCTTGTATCTTCCCTGTTCCTCAGAGGTTGGAGCAGCTGAGAACTTCTCCCGTCCTAGTCTTTCTAGGAATAAAGTTCAGGACAAGCTGCACCGTCAAAGGCAGGCGTTGCGCTGAACTTCTTCAGAAAGAGATTAAAACTTTAGCATAGGGACTTCCCATCGCCCAGCTCTCCACATGTTCAGTTATTATGTAGAGTTCCGGCCATAGACGATGTATGATCATTGTTTCAAAGTCATGGCCATACATTTCTCAGCTCTGAGAGGTCTAGTTTTAGTCTTCGGTTCGGTCCCACTTCGAACGGTTGTCTAGAACGATCTGACTCTGCGCAGCGACGCCCTTGAACTCGAAGTGGGATGAGCAGCGCTGTTGCCTCATGTCCCTCTTCTGCTTTTCTGCGGTCCAGGCGGGCCTCGCAGCAGCGGCTCCGGGTGCCCTGCGGGTCCTCGCGGTGGGCGCAGTAGGGGTGAGGGAAAGAGTTTGAATCTTGATTTTGAATCTCGGGTTACACTGCAGTGAGGGAAGCACCCAACGACCTTATCTTGTGCATTTCTTTCTGGTACACGACTTCATCCCTGGAGAGTTTGGGCAGTCCTTCCCCTAAAAAGACAGGCTGTAAGTCTTACTGGCTCGTGGTTCTCTGTGCGCAAGAAGCCTGTAAAGAGACACAGATATTCCTGCCCATTTAGACTGTTAACTTGAAACTTAAATTTCACTTTGCCTCGAGAATCTCTTCATGCGGCCGGCGCATCGATGCCAATGTCCACTTACCTAATTATATTTTAAACCTAGGCGTTGGCAGTGAAGAAAAAGTATTTCAAAGATAAGGACAGGCCACCCAGGGAAAAGTTTTATTTTATTTCTTTGTGATGTTTTGACCCTACAGTTTCCCGGGACGGATATATTTTCCTCCCGCCAGGCCCTGTCTGCGCCCGGTAACCACCTCAGAGCTCTTCCAGGGAACGCTCGGGCGGCGCATCTTCGCACCACCAGCTCTCCGCCTAGTTCCGAGCGCACTTCCTTTTCCTTTCGTATCCGCCACGCGGCAGCGCCGAGAGGCTGCGGAGAGAAAGGGATGAGGGTCTCTCCGGGCCGCCCGGCCTCACCTCCTTGGGTGGGAGAGGTGCCTGCCTCGAGGCCGTCAGCACCCCGACATCACAGCAAAAACGGACACGGTTCCCTTAAAGCGCAGGGGAAGGGGCTGCGTGTAGTCCCGCGGATTTTAAACCCTCCTCCCCCAAGTATTATTTTAACGGTGGAATAGAGGTCTAGGAATGGGCACCTTTAAAAACGCCCTTCTCTAAGGAGAGTTTTAAGGGTTAATTTTCCTCCCTCCCCACTCCCACAATACAAGAATAAGGACTCTTGCTTCGTGGGCGCGCCCGGAATTTCTCAGCAATCCAGACTTCCTGAACACCCCACGTGCTGGGATTTGACTCAGTTTTGTGGTTCTCACGGAGAGCTAGGCTGCTAGGGTCCCAGCCGACGCCCAGTCAAATTCTCTGCATAGGTCTTTTTAAAAAGCGCTCTTGATTGAAACAGCCCTCGGGAAGGTTGTCCTTAGATCCCGCGCATTTGAGAAAACTCGAATTGGAGCAGTCACGTTTTGTAGTGATGGGTTCAGTCCATATCGGCTGCCTTTATTGGTAAAGCAAGGTATGAATTCCAAACGGGTTATGATTTTTTTAATAATTCGTTTTAAATAATAAAACAAACACCTGAAAAATCCCATTTTTACTTTTAATTTTACCAAAGTCGAACATTACACTTAACCGTTTAGGATGGCGAGGCTGCCTGCCATCTAAAGCTGTTTCCCCTTAGTTTGCTGCCTGAGCACAAGTGGGAGCAGCTGCTGGGGCAGAAGGTCTTTCCTCCGAGGTCGCGCTTTTCCTTGGGAAAAGTCCCACTTCCGTCTCGGGAAGCCGCGCTCCTGACCCACCGGAGTCCAGGAGCGCAGAGCTGCACTCCCGGCGGGGCGGGATGCGCTCGGAGGAGTCGCACCGCGGTCCCCAGCCGCGACTCGCGCCCTGGGCCCTGCGGATAGTGGCGAGAGAACTCGGGCGAGCGGGGCGTGGGGCTCTTAATTACGGCCCGCTGCACGCCTCCTCCCCGGACCCCGCTCCCGGCACGCCGGGTGAGGCCGAGGCCCCAGCGTTGCTGGGCGGGATGGGTGTGCAAGGTTCCGCGCGGCAGGGAGAGAGGGTGCAGCCCTGGTCCGCCCAGTGCGTTTCGGAGACTTAAGAGTTTAACTGTGTGGTTTGCACCGGCGGACTTGGCCGAGGGAGCCGCGGAGTAATTAGTACGGGCTCGTCCGGGTTAACGCTGTTGTCTCCTAGTCCTTCGCTCCCCTTCCCAGCTGCTCCCCGCGTCTTCCCCGGCAGTTCTACGTCCTCAGGGCGGAGGCCGCCACCGGCTCTCTGGACGCGGCTCGGCCAGGTCCAGGGCGTCAAGACGCGCGAACACCAGCAGCCGAGCGCGCGCCCGGCTGTCCCCGCACCTCCGAGCCGAGGTTAGTCTCGGGTCTACTCGATCCTTGATCCCGGAGCGGGGCTGGGTCGTCCTCCCAGAAGACCAGGGGGAAAACTCTTTCTAGCTGTTGGGGCGCACAAAAGGGGCGGGGCGGAGACTCGAGGGACGGAACGCGAGGCGCCCGCACCTGGGGGAGGGCCGGCAGAGGCGTGCGCCTACGACCCGAAACAGTTCACGCGCGTCCACGCTCCACTTTCAAATCTCCCCCAACCACGTGTAACGAGTCCTGGGCTCGCGCGCCGGACCGAGCAGCTGGTCAAGTGGCCAGATCAGCGCTGCGCCTGCAGGGTCCTCGGGCCGCCCGGGAGCGTGTCCGCCCACAGCCGGGCGCCTGCTTTGCTCCCCAGACGAGGCCAACTGCGGGCCGCTCGTCCCCCTCTTCTTGGCTTAGCTGAGCCCGGTTTCTCGCGTGCTCAGTTGAGCTGCACCCAGCGCCGAGCTGACACTCGGATCCTTGGGTGGTTCAGCTTCAACGCTTTCCTCCGCGTTTCTTCTTCCCTTAGTTAGTCTCTGTCACACCGGTTTCTTATTTCCATCTAAACTATGTTTACATAAAGCAGGATTTCCAGGACACGTTCCACCTGTCCTAAAAGATGCAGTCTCCAGGTTTCCGTAGAGACTTTGCTTGATCAGCAGAGGGTGACCGAGCGGGCCTGTGCGAGTGTGAGAACTCTTCTGCAGGGCCGGAAAGGGAGACAGAGAGGAAACCTACCGCGATTTCTGGGTTTGGAGGAGAGACGATTAGGCTGACAACCTGGAATTAGACTGGAGGGTGGAGAAGGGTGTGGGGTAAGGAGAGAGAGGACGCTGACCAATAAGCTGTAAGTAGGCCCCTGCTTTTCAAACTGAGGGTCCTGACCCACTGGTGGTCTGCGAAGTTAGTATGATGGCCTGCCCACAGAGTTTTATCCAGAGATACGAAAGAATGATGAAAAAGAAATTATCAGTGCCTAGGGAAGGAAAACTCTGAGAACTCTAAGCGTTGCTTGCTAAAACCTTTATTGGGACACAATATAAAATGTATTTATGAGTGTGGGCTTCAGTTATGGTAAAATCTCGCCAGCCGATGCAGTTGGACCAGACTGAGTGGGAAGAGAGAGGGCTGCCTGCACCGAGGGGCACGGATGTGGAATCTCAGTAATGTAGTTTTATGACCAGTCCTCTTTCTTCAGTCTGTTGTGGTGGTTTTTGTTTTTGTGGTAGCTCTTGAGTTTTTGATCGAGCAACTCCGTCTCTCCCGTCACGGAACAGACTTCAGACTTCAGCACCCCTTTATCCTCTGGTCATCACCTGCTTGTTACCTGCATCCCTCAGGAGGAAGGGCCAGGGGACAAGCACAGGAGGCAACCCCATTTTCATCCCCCAAGCAACCGGAGGGGAGTGAAAAGTAGAGGGAAGCCAGGGAGGTAGGAGTGAAGCAAACATCTCAAGGCAGGTCCTCTCATTTATGTGGTATAACCCAACACAAGGAAAGAGCCAAACGCTTTTTGGAGAAATGGTTTAGAGAGAAGGATGGATAAAACTAAGGCACTATACTCTCAATGGTCAAGTGAGGGGGAGCTGAGAAGTTGGTGATTTAGAGAATTTGATCAGAATTGAAGGCAAACAGATGGGAGGAAAGGACTGAAGTGTCCCAGAAGCATAGCACACCAGGACACCAACCATAATGTGGGTGAGCTTAAAGAAAAAAAGAGATAAATGGGACTAAATAAACATGGACACATGGAAAACACTGCTTCAGATGTGGAGGGTAGGTGGGCAGGTAGGAGATGACAGCTGGGTATGAAGGCCACAGTAAGACTACTTAAAGAGAGTGTGACATTCGGTGTGAGAAACCTTAGGCTAACTGGGATCACACAGAGGTTTTAAATTCTGTGATAAAGGAATTAAAGGGAAAGAAAAACACTGATGTAGAAAGTTGTATCCTTGTCATTCTGTTCCAGACAAAGGGCTTGTTTCCTGAGAGCTGCTGCCATCCCCAGGCAAGGGCCATGGGGACACTTTCAAAGGTCTAGCCGCCCCTAGGGAAGGCAGACGCCAGAAGCAGAGGCCACCTCCTGTGGTCTCTGAGTTTCCTCCATCCTGGTCTACAACTTGTTGCAGAGTCAGATCTTCTATCATGTAGTTCTCCCAACTCATACCTATATGGCTGGCATTATTATTTCCATTTTGCAGATGAGATGAGAGTCAAAGGTATCATAAAATATCTTGGCCTGTAACTACATGGAATCTTTGGACTTTGAGTTCAGAAGTAGGACATACAATTACAAGTGCCTTGATCTGACACTGTCTGGACCAGAAGGATTATACCTCTCTCTGCTGCTTTTGCAGAAACCGACTGGGGTTTTTCTCATCTGCTAAGAGTTGAAGCTGATGCTTCAGATGTGGTCAAACTTCCGGCGAGGAGTACTGACATGAAGTCATAATGGGGCAGTGATAATAGCAGAGCGTTTTTCTCCTTCTGAAATTTGAAAAAGATTATTTTTATTGCATCTCATAGTTAATGTGTAGAGGAGTTTTGAGTTGCTTGCTTTGCTGCCCAAGAAAAAGAATGAGAATAGATTACTGCATGTATTTGTGTCCGTGAGAAAGTCATGTTAAAGGTAGTAAAGAGAAAAATATTTTTTTTTTCCTCAAGCTGTTTGAATTTCCTTATATCAATCATTTGATTTTTCAGCGGACTTTTAGATTTCCTATCAGGAGAACCAAATTACATACCAGTAAGTTAGGTCATTGCAGTCATAGCCCTGAGCAGGCCACTTAGTAAAACTAAAAAACTGACTACACATGAGTCATTTACTCTTTTCTCTGCTTCTCCTGTATTTGTGGTCTACAGTGTTCAACTGTTATTAACATTTTCCTAAGAGCTGTTCTCACAGTCTACCAAACCGTATAAATAGATTTTTGTTTAGAGAGTCAAGCAGAAAGTAATATTTCTTCTGAAGACTGTCTGCATCTAACTTGGTGTGGTCAAAGGGTGGCAAAAATAGTCTTATTATATTACAAAATTTATTAGAATATACACACTCGACAAACAAAATGTGGAGGATTTAGGTCAGCTGTTTGCTTATACAATAGATTTTGTTCGTCTTTGACATTTAATTTAAGCTTCGCTTATCTGAAGGCTGGAATAGGATAAGTATGTCCTGCATGTGTTATGCTTCTTGTTTTATAAAACTTACTTGTCTGCAGTTATCCAGAAATAATTTACAGTCAGTGGCTTAGACACAAGGAAGCCTTGTGACATGTTCTGAAAGTGCCTTTTCTGAAATGAAGTCCTCAGAAGTTGAATTATGGGGACCCTAAGAGGAGAATTCTTTTTTGAGGAAGGAAGATGGCTGCATTTGTTTTCTTGGTCTTTTGCTTAATTATCTTCCCTGCATATTGAATTAATACAGTTAAAAACTAGCTTGCAGAAACCCATACTGAATCTGTTCCATGCCAGGAGCCTGTGTTGTTCTGTGTGGTTGTCCTGCTGTCAGTGCTGGGCAGAATTTTCTGCACGGGCCATATGCGTGGAAACAGCATTCAAACAGTTGACCCATCAATGACTTATTTTTCCTATATCTGAGAAAAAGAAAGTCTGCTGCTGTAAAATCTGCACTTGCAGATGTGTTAGCCCTAAATAACCTTTAAAATTGGTCATGGTGTGGTGGGAGATGTTGGTATTCATGAGTGTTTTGACATGTTTGACATTTTATGTATGGCGTACTGCTCTGTCTGTCTTGCATTTTCCCCCAATAGTGCGTGTTTTCTTACTAAAATGCAGCTTTTGGTGTTTATATTTGGGGTCTACAAGTCTGCTTATTGGAAGACTAATTCGCTTGCTATTTAAACAAATAAGGTTTTAATGGATTAAGTTATTACTGCTTTTCATGACGTAAGTATGAAAAGAAGACTTTATAAAGGAGAGTTTCCAATTTTTAAAGCAGCAATATATGGTAAAATGTATTTGATACATGCTCAAATATCTCAAACTTGCTATGATCCTGGATTAGCAAATAAGGAAAAAAAAAAAAAAAGCAATTCTATGGAATGATTATCCTCCCAGAAGCCAAGGAATTTGTGCACCAGAATCTGGTGTAATGAATAGAGGTTTTGAAATCAGTCGGAGCAGCATTTAAAGTTGTCCTCTATTCATTTATTTTTGGAAGGGATAAAAGGATCCCCAGTGGGGAATTGCCTACTGAACTGAGAAATCCAGATGGCCTTGAGGTAAGTGTATTGTTAGAAAACATACACCTAAATATATGTATAATCAGATGTTTCAATGGCATTCACTGAATAAGATACATTTGATACTGTGTTCATCTCCCTCTACAGCAGTTTTCTAGGTTGAATTCAGTAAATAACTTCAAAAACTATAACTTCTTTGGTGAAGCATTTTTCAAGTTTATGAGTATCATGCTATTAAAAGACCTAGCGCTTGTATTTCTGAGTGGGGGAAAAGGCAACACTTTTGAGAAGTTTTTGTTACCACATTTTACCTTGTTCAATAAACCACAGTGCTACAGAAAGTCTGTTCTAATGTCTGCTCAAACTTATACAATGATGAATTTGGCTGTAAGTCAGAATTAATATGTCGTTAGTGGTTTTTTCCTCCTTTAAAGCCCATATTGTACTATGTGCCTTCCCTTTAGATATCGTTCTCTTTAAGACTGTGACTGACTCTAAGGCTTTGACATTTTTTTGTCCCAGATATTTCTTCTGTTTTTAATCCCCACTTGTCACACGCTGGGACAGCACTATCCCTCCAGGTGGGAGCACACAGGGGCAACTTTCTCTGTCTAATGTGTCAGGTCTGCTTTTCCTCTGGAGCGGAAGTTTTATGTGCTCTTTCCATGGTACCCTGTCCCTGGAGACACGCTGGTCGCCTCCATGACACACACAGTGATTGTGGTTCCGGGTTTGACCAGAGCACTGTAAGTTTCCTTTCAGTAAGCAGAAATATTTAATGTTGCTTTCTGCAATTCAAATGATAGCAAGAGACCAACGAGTTTGCACTGTCTACAACTATCCTCCTGGGTTTCCTTCTTGACTAACAAAGCCTCTCTGTGCCTTTCGCCTCCCTTTGAGGAGCTTCCTGAGAAAAATTTCATTCATAAAACACAAAACAATATAAAACTTTAGCAGTGAAAGTGCAGTGTTTTTCTTGTAAAAATACTTTGATTTGTAGAGCAATGTGAATGATTATAGCCTGACACTAACAAGATTGTGAATCTCATTTTCAGTGTTATGAATTAGGAAAAATGTAAGGCTTTTCCTGAATGTGCAGTGTTTTGTATGCTCAACATTGCCTTCATCAAAATATGTACTGTTGATTCATTCATTACATTTCTTGTCTGTACTTAACTGAAAAGCAAGAAAAAGAAAATCAAGCGCTTGTCTTTCCTCGAGTTAATTTCCCTTAACATGTATTCAAAATAAGCATTCCAATGTAACGTAATGTAAAATAGTTATGGAATTTGATGATTATAGGAAAGTTGGTGTGGGTGAGAAACGTGTCATTCATTAGATTGCAAGTAGCAGTGTATGATAGGAAAGGGAAGGTACTATAAACAAGAAGCTGTAAATAAGCATTTTTTTCTTTTTCTGTAACTTGAATATAAATACTTGCATTATGTAGACATATTCATAAATTTTAATGATAACTTAGTGAAACAGGACCATAAATATGGAAACTAGGCATATTATTAAACATATATGATTTTACAATGAATGTTTATTATTTTTAAAAGTCTGTGTTCCTATAGCTCTCACTTAGAGAAATCAATCTTCCAGTACTATGAATAGCCTAATCATTTTTTCCTCTAGCTAATAATAGTAGCTTCTAAAGTTGAAGGCTGAACCACAGCAGTCAAACTTAACAACCCTTTGATCAAATTACAAAAGTGTTGACTAAAAGGAACGTGAAACCTGTGATACCATTTCACAAAACCTCATTTGAAATCTTATTCAGATGAACATGGGTATTGTCACATGTGCTGAAAATTGGTTGAAAGACCATAAATAAAATGAACTGTTATCCAGCCATAAGCTGACTTGTGTGGAGTGATTCAGTAGGAGTGCTGTCGTAAGGTTTTTATTTGACCTTATTATTAATAACTTATAATGGGAAAAGATCATATTAATTACACTCTAGAATGGTACCAAATGGAGAACCTGGCAAGACTGGAGAAAAACAGTGCCACAAGGGAGGTCAGGCAACCATGGAGAAAATAAGGCACTTCTCAGCTGACAAAGATGAAGACAAGTAGATCTAATACATGTCTCAGCGCAACAAATTTGAAATACTGAGTATGAGTGCAATGAAATTATTTGTAAAATGCTAATGCTTGGAGTAAAAACTAGAGTAGAGATTAAGTAAGAGTCTTCTGTGTAAAATTATAACCAAGAATCTTACATGCTTTTATTTTTATTTTGGGGGTGGTGGTGCTGGGGATCAAATTCGGGAACTTACGCTTGCTAGGCTCTACTACTTGAGCTGTATCCCCAGCCCCCTTACATGCTTTTAAAGCTGCATGTGTTGGTGTGCTTCAGAAGAGGCATGCTGACTGTTCTTCTCTGTGTAAAGCAGTGGAGAGGCAGGACCAGAATCTTGCATGTGGCCCCCAGCTTCCAAGCAGCACAGGGGTGCTGACAAACTAGACTGATTTCAGAGAAGTACCACAGAAATGCTTACGGGGTTAGAGCAATTGATTTATGGGGAAAGATTAAAGAAAGAAATTATGTGTATGGCTTACTCAAACAATAGGAGCAGCAGAGTGAGGAGAAGGGACAAGAAAACATGTATGATTATTTGAATAGAGTAAATACCAAGATAGGAGATGGATTGTTTAGATTGGTTCAAGGTAGCAATAACTTTGAGGTCAGAGGAAGAAAATAAGTTTAGAGGAATTTAATCAGTTATAAAAAAATCATTTGCCGTAATGCTGTTTGTGACATAATGGGAGGCAATTTTAAAGAACTAGTAAACTGCTTGTCTTCTTTTCTGAAAATATAAAGAGAAACTGCATATTCATTAATGCGGAAACTTTTAGATGAGAAAGCAAAGGAAGAAAACCCCAATAGTTTACTTCAATTTAGAATGTGAAGAACTTTATACCCAGTTTAAATTAAATATGACACATTCAAATAAAAGTCAGAGTGAATTTGAAATGAAGTTGTCCTGAAAATAGGACTATTCTTGCTTTCACGGGCCTTCTGAGAATCAGATCCACAATTGACTGTACACTCTGCAGTAGGGTAGTCTTAGTTTGATCAGTGTAGTAAGAGGACTTTAATCTTCTTTCTTTCCCTTCTTCCATCCCTCCCTTCCTTTCCTTCCTTCTTTCCCTGCAGGTTTTTACAATTGTGAAATTTTGAAGGAGGTTGTCTCTGTGTTACCCAGGCTGTCCTCAAAGTTGCAACCCTCCTGTCTTAGCCTCCCAAGTAGCTGGGCTCGCAGGCGTGCATCATCATTCCAGGCTGGCAATGTTTTCTTTTAATATTTCTGTCATGAAACTATTCTCATAATGATGCTGATGGGATAAAGTCTACTATCAAATCTGTAAAAGATGTAAGAAGTCTTCTCATTTGTTCTTTATTATTGTTTTTCCTGCTAAGTCCCTCTGAGGCACAGTTCCATTTGGAAGGCAAAAGAACAAATGGAATGAAGTGGACACTTTAATTTTACTTATTTATTTATTTATTTTTTTACACTTTATAAGAAGCACCCTGCTGTAGAAGACAAGCAAAGGAAAAGATTCCTTCCAATGTCAGTGAGGAATATTAAATGGGTTTTAAAGGATTTGATGTAAAAAGAGAAAAATATAAGTGAACTAAAACCCCATAAAGATCTTGTGCTTTCTGTGGTTTAGTAAAAGTGTGATGTGAGGTAGAGAGATACAGAAGGAGAATCTCATTAACTTGAGCTCTCCATTCTCCATGCAATTGGAAACTGCCTGCTGTCAGGCTGCTGAGAAGCCAACACATGCAGGCTTCCAGAGCACGCGTGCTGCAGAAGGCTGTGCGTAATTATTTCTGGATAGGATCCTGTGTACGATTACATGATAATACTGACTTGTGGTCTGTCTTTATTTGAACTGCTATTTCCCGTACATATCATTTAAGCTACTAGCATTGAGGTTTCATATTGGGAGTATACACAGATATTTTCTCTTTAGCTATGTAGTGCACACTAATAGCCGAACTCTGGTAGATTTACTGTGCTGGTTGAAAGCAAGAAAGCAAAAAGCCCTAGCATTTGTCTTTATGTTTTTAGGGACTTGTCATTGATTATAGCCAGTACATTATAGCTTGTGGTCAATTATACCCGATTGGTGGTACATGTACTATCTTTAAATTCCTGATGGATGTGTTTTATAGAAAGACTTCCTACACAATTCCAGTTTCAAGATGACAAAGTGTTTGTTTGGTACTCTCTTGCTGTGCTTGAGGAGGTCCCAAGTGTGTTTATTATTATTATTTGTTAAAATAATCAATCTTAAAAATATATTGTCCTAATCCAATAGTTACTAGTGAGGTCTATTAAATAGAGAGGATATGGTAAGATTTCAGTAGATTTTTTTCATTTTGTAAATGGTTATAATTTATTTTAATTTTAGAAAACTTCCCAGCCTGGAGATTTAATTTAATCACTTTTGCCTTAGAAATGATAGAGAAGAGATTATAACAGGTAGACTATACTTTAAACAAACATTTATAATTGTTAAACTGCTTTGCTTTTGTTAGTGTGTTAATGAGTTGGTGGGAATAATGACCTTATTTTTGCAAAAAGTTAATTAAAGTAAACAAAGCTACTCATATTGACTTTTTCTAATAAGACTCATGATAAACTATCCTACCAAGAAACATATCTGTAGTAACTATTTGTGAGTTAAAAAATACCAATGTGCTTTTTCTTTTCAGTTTCACAATTAGCTCATGTCAAACATTTTTAATTCTTCTAATCATTTAAAGGAATGTTGAATTTTGTATTTTTCTGTATTAAGAGCTTATTCCTAGGTTCTACAGTGTTTATTTGCAAAGTCCTTTATTATTCTAATTTATTCAATAACCAAGAACTTATTGTTAATCGTATTGAGATTTTTTAAAAACTTAATTTTTTTTTATTCTTTTCATGGCTTCAGAATGGGATCTTGGTTCTCTCTTCAATTTGCATATTAAGCCTTTTATTGAGTTAAATCTCTAAATTATTTTGAACTCAGGTTTTTGACCACGATGTAACAATTTTTCCTTCTTACACTCCTGTTTGTGGTTCTTTTTCACCTATTTTTTGAAAGCGTAAGGCAAGTCCTACTGGGCTAAGGGACCATATTAAGGAAGTTGAGAGCTATGCAGTGGGATTGTATGAAAAGAGTTGTTTAGATCCTTTCAGATTCATGGCATCATTGAACAATACTTGAGTTTTCTTCGGGCATAAGAACATTATTATTAACTATCATGCATATATATAACATTCATAACATGCATACTTTGTGAACTAGACTCACTTTGTGTTATTATTGCTTGTATGTATGTATGTATTTATTTATTACCAAACTACAGATTGCACGCAGAACCTTGTGCATTCTAGGCAAGTGCTCTATTACTCAGCTATATCCTCAGCCCTCCTTAAAAATTTTTTTTGGACACACGTTCTTGCTAAGTTGCCCAGGCCGACCTTGAACTTGTGATTGTCTTTCCCTTGTCTTCTGAATAGCTAGGATTATGGGCATGCACCACCTCACTTACCTAGACTCACTCTGAGATGGATAAAATTTGTTACTTACTTAGAAAAATAAACACTTGTTTATTCACTGAATTGTGAAGTGATAAAGCTTAAAAGTGGTCTCGTGAATTTGACTAAGGCCATCTTTCTTTCTCTTGGTCAATCTTGTTTTTTTCCTTACACTCCAAAGACAATGTCTTAGTTAGACAAAGGGTAATGTGTCATGGATGAGGCTTTGCAAAAAATTTTTGAGAAGTCTTTAATATTTAGATACTAATAACTTTGACTATCCCAAATGAAGGGTTTGCTTTTTGGTAAATTTCTGGGACTGAGTGAAAATCCTTAGCACTCAAGTGTTTTACCCTAAAGTGCATTAACACATTTATATTCCAGATAAACGTCTCAGAAATGACTGTTTTTTAGGCCCACTTTATGAAGGGCATATTTTGCATGTAAAATATTATGATACAGTGACAGAATATTACAGCATTTAGTGAATGATTTAGTGAATACTCTCCCAAGTGTTTTTAGGATGCCAAGTATAGCTAAATTACATTATGTACATTTGGCTTACTTATACAAAATGTATTTATTTATAGAAAAAGTAGTTTTTGAGATGATTCTTTAACATATGTGAATAACTTCCACTGATTTTTTTCCCAAGGAATAAGAAGTCTTTAAATTGATATAAATGTGAGAGTTTTTGACAATGGTGAGCTTTGTTGCTTACCACTTTCTTTGTGGATTTATAAATAATGACTCATGTTTTAAGATGAGCTAAAAAAATGTTGACTCTGTAGAAGTAGAGAGTAGAGTAGCATTCACTAGAGGCTGGGCAGGGTTGAGGGGAACAGAGGGAGGTTGGATATGGGGACCAAGATACACTCACATAGGAGGAATGCACTCTAGAGAACAGTAGAATGACTGTAGTACACAATAATTTTTTAGATATTTTATAAAAAAATAGAAAAGAGGATTTCAGATTTTTCCAGCTCAAAGTAAAGCTTGATTGTTTAAAGAGAGGAAACTGCTGTTTACCCTTATTTAATCATTACATATCGTATATATGTGTCATATTGCCACACTGTACCTCTTACGTGTGTATACTTACTATGTATTGATTTAAAAAATAAAAATGAAGTTGGTTTATTTATATAGAAAAAAGATGTACATAATGCAGAAAAGATGTTTGAGGGAGTTGACATGTATGACATACAGATACTAAATTGCTCCTATGCTAATTAAGGCATAAATGATGACGTACCTAACCAAAGACAAGGAAATCATTTGTTTAGTAATTAAGCTAAAATTTATTCCTTCGTAGTTCAAAGTTCCTTGGTTTGAAACCAGCTAGGTCAAATAGATACAACATAAGCAAGTAGAGGCACAGTGTTCGGGATTTGCATTATTCTGAATATATATATATATATATATATATATATATATATATATATATATAGTCTTTGTTTTTGTTTTTTGTTTTGTTTTATTTTGTGTTTTTGTTTTTTGTTTTGTTTTTTTTGGTGCTGGGGAGCAAACTCAGGGCCTTGTGTTTGCTAGGCAAGCACTCTAACCACTGAGCTAAATCCCCAGCCCTATTCTGAATATATTGAACTCTCTTTGTGGGCAGAGTCTGGAGGCATGTGGGAGTAGGAACAGCTGGGATAATATGTAGGATGAACCTTGTCTTAGGGCTCTTTCTTTTCCCTGGGTCCAGCCAGACTCTGATTTTCCATCTTGTTCCCCTTGACCTGTTCAATTTAGAGTTTTAAAGGAAAGAATCAACCTTGTTTGTGTTGTGCTCAGAAGCACTTTAGGAATTATGAATCAGATTACTTATCTTTTGAAAATTATCCGTTTTATTTTTAATTAATTAATTAATTAGGGTACTGGGCATTGACTCCAGGACCTCATCCCTGCTGAGCATGTGCCCTGTCAGTGAGCTATACCTCCAGCCCCGGAATCTATGTGTTTTAGAAAAACCAAGGAAAGAAGCAGGCCTGAGTGGAATAGTAGCTTTAGAATTTTTCAGGAGTCCTTAGGGAATACTTCCAAAGATTTGGCCATGAATGTGAGAGTTGACTAAATGCAAGACAGTAGTTTTAAATATATAAGATGATTAGAACAGTGCCTAAGTATTGATTAGTAGCCAATAAGCTATTGTTATTATTACTTCTATAACTACTATCTTATTAGATTCTGAGGATGCTATTACTTTTTATTACAATTCTACTCTCCCCCCTTATTAAGTGTGTGGTTGTACTTTGTGGTTTATAGCGTTGTTCGGTGTGAAGGGTTGTTTTAGTTGTATTTATTTGACCACTTTTACCTATCGATTCTCTATGTGCTAGAATGTAAGAATACTGGACAGACAATGAGGGAAATCCATAGTCACTGCTCTTTTCTTTTATAGTATATTAAGGGAGATGTACATGAAAACAAGCACATCTAACACAACATGTTAAGAACTCTAATAGGGGCCCGAGTTTGCCCTAGTTTGGCATGGAGTATCCACGAATGCTTGAAGTAATTTTCTCTTTTTCAGAGAAGGCAGAAGATTGCTTCTAAGACAAGAAGAGAATGTAAAATTAAAGGCCTGAAGATATGAGGTCTGGGGGTTTTCTGGAAAATGATGGCATGGAAAACTCAGGGGAGGTATTATTGGCAGGTGAAATTGTACTGATATTTAGACTGAATTCTGTAAACAATATATATGAGGAATTCATAGAAATTTATTTTATGTTTTGACCAATAGGCAACAATTAATAAAACAGACTGGAGAATACAAATGTTTCATTAGACTTTATGATAAACTTAATTGTCAACTTGATTGCTTGGGAACTATCCAGGGGATTAGTAAAGCACCCTTCTGGGTGTAACTGGGCGGGGAATGGAGACATGACCATAGGCCTATATTTGGTTCTTGACCCCTTCCTTTCTGGTGCTCTTCTCCTGTGCTCTGCTTCTGTGGCTATGAGGTGAGAAGTTTCTCTCTGCCAAGCCCTGATATTCCTGCCTTGGAGCCAGCCAACTATAGACTGAACCCTCTGAAACCATGAACCTAATAAGCGTCTCCTTTGAAATATGTGTCAAGTATTTTCCTCTAACAATAGGAAAGCTGAGTAATGCAGATTTTTATAAAGATCACCAGGAGACCACCGAAGATGGTCTAGGCAATGATGTAGGCACTGAAGGAAAAGAAAGACACTTAAATTAAGGCAGTGCACTGAAGAGAAAGGACAAAGGATTAATCCAAGAGATGATATTTTAGCAAGCATTAAAGCAACTTACAAATGGCCTATCTTTGAGGGACCAGGGGAAGGAGAGGGATATAATTTGATTCTGAGGTGTGAGGGTTGAGCAAGTAGGGTGAAGACAGCAGACACTATGGATGCAGAGTAATTTTCAGGGAGTCTATTTTGTCTTGCTTTTATAATCCAAAGTACATGACAGATTGTAGGACTTTTAAGAACCCTTACCCTTCCTTTTGCTAAAATATATGCAATACACACTTTTTCCTAATATATAAATTAAATATCCATTATGGCTTATATCTAGAGGTTCTCTCAAAGCCTCATGCACTCATAGATGGAGCTTTTCAGAGGTGGCTGGATTTAGCATGTGTGAATATGGATTACAAGTGTGTGATAACTAAATTGATTTAGCAAAATTCTGAATGTAAACAATGGAAGCCCCACCCTGGATGTGGGTGGCACCAATCAATAAACTTGTAGGTTGGATGGAATATAAAGGGAAAGATGGAAGGCAGGCTGTTGCTTGCTGCTTGCTGCCTTCTGCCTACCACACCATGAACTGTTTCTCCTCTGTGATGCCCATCTCCCATGCTGCTCTGCCTTGGATCCAGCTGATTATTGACTGAAACCTCTGCAAACTGTGCACTAAAATTTCATCCTTAACTTGTAAGTGTGGGGTGTTTTGTCTCAGCAACGTGAAAAGTAATAAAGACAGTATACTTTTAAAGCAATCAAATAATATGAAAAGGCCTATAAGTATAGCAGAACAGTCTCTTGACACTAATTCTCCCCAGTCCTTTATCTCTCTTTCTCTTTCTGAGGTAATCACTTTCAGTGATTTCTCTAACCATTCTGATTTACATTTCCCTCTTTACATTTACCTCTTGATTGTCACTTTTGGATACCATTGATTGACTTTCTATTATGGTAGTTCAGAAATTTTCTTTCCTTCCTGTTATTTCTCCTCTCCTCTGCTTCTTTTCATTTCTACCTTTTTCATTCTTTCGATAAACATAATTTTTAGTTCAGTCAGTTATACTTTGTTATGGCCTTTATGGAATAATAGTTAAATGGATCCATTTTCATTTTTATTTATGCATATTAATTATACAGAATAATGGATCTCATTGTGACATCTTCTTAATGCATATAACATACTTCGAGTATATCCCATTACCCTTCCTTACCCATCTCTCCCCTTTTCTGCTGATCATCTTCTTTAATAATCTCCCTTGTACTTTCATGCTGTTTATTTCCCCTGCGTGTGTTGCGCGTATGACAGGAAACGTGATACTTGTCTTTCTGAGTCTTCCTTATTTCTCTTATCATGATGATCTCCATTTCCACTTGTTTTCCTGCAAGTGACATGACTGCATAGGGCTCCGCCGTGTATATGTATCACATTTTCTTCATCCGTTCATCTGTTGATGGACACCTATGCTAATTCAATAATTTGACTGTTGTGAATTATGCTTGACTATTGTGGACATCCTGGTAGCTCAACTGTTGACTTTGATTCCCTCAGGTATATACTGAAGAATGATAAGCTGAATCGTGTAGTAGATCTATTTTTAGTTTTTTGAAAACCTCTGTACTGATTACAGATTAGTGGCTGTACTAACCTACATCACCACAGTCAGTGTATCAGTGTTCCTTTTTCACCATGTCCTGGTCGGCATTTATTTTCTGTATTCTTGATGATAGCCATTCCAACTGGGGTGAAATGGAGCCTCAGTGCAGTTTTTATTTCATTTCCCTCATGACTAAAAACGTTGAATGTTTTTTCATATAATCATCAACTGTGATTCATTTTTCCTTGCAAATTTTTTTTTCATTTTCACCTCTTACTTGCCTGTTTTCAGTGTTGCCTACCACTGTATTTTATTTGCTAAGTTTCCTGTGTTCCTTCTCACTACTTTTTTCAGGTGCCCAAATTTGTTGCACCTTGTTTGGAATTTCTCTAAATTCTTTAGCATAGGTCTAAACTCTCTAGTAGTTCCACTCTCCAGCTTCTCAACCGTTCTCCCTGGTCCCCAGACTTCCTCCTCTGGTTTAGACTCAACGCAGCGTGATCCAGGCAGCTCTCACCCTGGGACTCCCCAGCTCTGGTCTTGCTTAGGAGCGCCCCTGACTACGTGACTCATGGTTTCTCCTTCTGGGTTTTACTTTGCTGTGCTGCTCTTTCCTAAGGAAAAAGTGTACAACAGTTAGATCTTGTGTAACTTTGAATGTCTGACAATATTTTGTGTTTGATAATTTGATCACTTAGAGAATTCTAGATTAAGAATAATTTTTTCCGGGTTCTTATTTGAATTATTCTACTTTGATTTGCACCTAGTGTTGGTTTTGAGACGCTTAATACCATTCTGGTAACTGTTGTTTGGCTTTGTGGGTTTTCATTGTTGTTTGCATATAGCTCCTTTTCTCCTTTCTGGAAGCTCTTAGGATCCACCATCCCCCACGCTGCTGGGGATGGAACCCGAGGCTTTGATCTGCCTGGCAAATGCTCTACCACTGACTACACCCTCAACCCTAAGGATTTTCTTTTTAATTTTAGTGTTATAAACTTTTACGATCGAGAACTTTTGTGTTGGTCTTTCTTAATTTGTTATATTGTGCTGCATTTTCAGTGGATCCTCTTAATCTAGATTATTGTCTCATTTTAGCAAAATATCACCAGTGATTTCTGAATTTTCCCCTCTTTATTCAGTTTTCTCTTTTGGGAACTTCTGAAGGAAAATTTGAGATTGTAGACTTTCTGAATTAATATTTTAATACAGTAATTTACTTTTTTTTGTTTACTGTTAAGAAGCAATAATTAGAGACCATTGTTTTTAAGTCACAAGTTATCCAAAAATCAAGTGTATTGAAAATATCCTTTGTTGGTGAGGAACAGGGAAAATGTGCTGTCTCCTAAAACTGTTGATGGGTGTGTATCTTGAAATAGCAGTTTTGGAAGATAATTTGATGGTAGCTATGGCAGTAATTTTTGGTATTGAGTTTTCCTCCTAGAGAAATACTCCTTATGCAAAGGATATAGGCACTTCATGTGGTATTCTTTGTAAGAATGAAATAGGAAAAAATAAAAATGTCTTTTAGGGAAATTACTAAATAAATTATAATTGGTTCAAACTATGATATATAATATAATAGGTAAAATATAAAATCGTATATGTGGGTCTAGCTATTGAAAATCTGTGATGTAATAAGAATAATATTTATAGTTATGTAGCTGTGTATGCTATGGCTCCAATTTCATAATAAGTGAAATTATATACATGTGTTGAGGTTAAAGCTTAGATGAAAATACAGAAATAACAGCCTTTAATGTCGTGTGTCACCCACTCGACAGTGTTTACTTATGGGGAGGAGAGTAGGGCTGAGATAGGGTGAAGAAACTTTCTCGTTTTATTATATAAACTTCTGTGTTAGATTTCTTTTTTTCAGAGACTATCTATATACCCATGTGTGAGATTTCTAAGTTAAAAAGAAAATTACTTTAAACTTTTAAAGTTTTCTTAACAAATGTAATTAAGCAAGAAGCACCCGCCCTTCCTCCCTTTCTCTCGCTCTCCCCTTCTCCTTTCCTTGCTCTCCTCTTCCCTCCTGCCTTTCTTCTTATTCTCCAACCTCCTCCTCCTCTTCCTTTTCGTTCTCCTTCTCCTCCTCTTCCTCTTCTTCTTGCTGCGGATGGAACCCAGGGCCTCGTGTGTGCCCAGCCTGGGCTCTCCCACAGAGCTGCACATTTGACTCTAATTTTTATGTTGTGGTGAGAACACTCAACATGAGATTTTCTCTTTTAACAGATTTTAACGTGTATAGTATACTATTGTTATCTAGTAGCATAATGTTATAAATCAGACCTTCAGATCTTCCTCGTTTTTTTTTCTTCCTCATTTTATTAACTGCTTTTTTTTGTTTTTCTTTAAAGAATTTATTATATGGGAAAACAGAAATGTAAATGAAGGTCTCCATACATTCCACCTTAAAATATGTCATAGTATCATGAGAATTATTTTGACCTAAAGTCACTTTAAAAACATGAGGTTCAGGAAGACCAGTTTGACCTTTCTTCTATTTCTTTTCTTTTTAAATTTTATTTTAATGGTACATTTTAGGTGTATATAGTGATAACATTCATCATGGGGGATTTGTACCCATACATGATATATCTTGTTGCTTCTTTTATTCCCTATTCCCCTCCCTTCACCCCCTCTTCCTCCTCACTTACAAAGTTTTTTTTCCCATTTTTTCCTTCTATTCCTTATTTCTCTGATCCCTTCATTCCTTTTCCCCTCTCCCTTCCTTATTCCCCTTCCCATATGAACACTTTCTTCCCTTTCCCAAAATCATACATTTTAGTCTTTATTTACACTTTCAGTTTCTCACATCAGAGGAAAAATGTATTTAAACATGTATGTCTGATTTATTTCACTTAAGAGTATGATCTCAAGCTGCATCTGTTTACCTAGAAATATCTCGAGCATATTGTTCTTTATGGCAGGGTACTACTCCATTGTATAAAAAAAAACAGATTTTCTTTATCCGTTCTTCAGCTGATGGGCATTTGGGCTGTTTCTAGGATTTAGCTATTACAAACTGTGCTGCTATAAACATGGGTCTGCATATATCATTGTGGTGTGATGCTTTTAATTCTTCTGCAAAGATACCAAGAAAGGGAATAGCTGGGTCAAATGGAATCTCTAGTCCTAGTTCCCTGAGGAATCTCCACACTGATTTCCATAGCGGTTGCACCAGTCTACATTAACACCAACAGTGGAGAAGGGCTCCTTTTTCTCCACAGCCCCTCCAGCATTTGTTACTGGCTGATTTGTTGGTAATAGCCATTCTTTCTGGAGTGAGGTGGAATCTCAAGGTTGTTTTAATTTGCATCTCTCGAATGACCACTGATGTTGAACATTTTTTTCATACATTTATCTGCTGTTTCTACTTCTTCATCTGAAAAGTGTCTGTTCATTTCAGCTGCCCACTTTTGGATTGGGTCTTTAAATTTGGGGGGTCTGATTTTTTCAAGTTCTTTATATGTTCCACATATTAGTCCTTTGTCGGAAGAATAGCTGGCAAAATTTTTTTCCCACTCCGTGGGTTGTCTCTTTGCTCTGTTGGTGGTTTCTTTTGGTGTGCAAAAGCTTTTAATAAGATTAGATCCCAGTTGTTGATTCTTTGTGATATTTCCTGGGCCATCGGGGTTTTGTTCATAAAATCTTTGCCTACACCTATTATTAACTGGATTTTTATACACGTTGATTAGCAACAGCTGTTTTTCCCTCCCACCAGTTCCTGAAAACTACCACTTTATTCTTTCCTTGTAAGAGTCTGACCGTTTTAGGTACCTCATAGGAATAGAATCATGCTATATTTATCCTCTGTGAGATTTAGCATAGTGTGCTCAAGGTTCATCCATGTTGTAGCATGTTTCAGAATGTGTTTCAGAGTGTCCTTCTTTTGGAAGGCCGAACAGCATCTCTTTATCCCTTCGTCCATCAGTGGACATTTAAGTTGTTTCCATGTCTTGGCTGTTGTGAAAAGTGCTGAAACAAACACGGGAGTTCTAAAATCTCTTTGAAATCCTGATTTCAATTCTTTTGGCTAAAACATTCAGAAGTGACATTCGGCTGATCGCATGGTGGCTATGTTATTATTTTTTGGCTTTACCTCTATACTCTTTTCTACGGTGGCTGCACATTTTGGTTTTTCACCTACAGTGTACAGGGTTCCTGTTTCTCCACATCCCAGACTGCGTGTATTGTTTCTTGCTGTTTTGATCACAGCCATTCTAAAAGGTATGAGGTAATGTCTCACTTTACTTTTAATTTCTATTTCCTCGATGATTAGTTATGTCAAACATCATTTCATACACTATACTTGTTGACCAATTTTGTGTCCTCTTTAGAGAAACGTTTATTCAAATATTTAGCCCATTTCCTTTCTGAGGTACTGGGGATTGAAGCCAGGACCTCTGCACTAAGCTACATCGTCAGTTTAGCAGTCTTTTCCTGCCCCAGCCTCCCCCAGGGCAGGGATTTCAGGCCTGCACTGCGAGACCAGGCCTTTTGTCCATTTCAAAACTGGATGATTAGTTTCTGTCCTATTGACCTATAGGAGTTCCTTAAATGTTTTCAAGTTAATGTTTTGTCGGATATATGGTTGCAAAAATTTTCTCCAGTTCTACAGGGTGCTGTTTCAGCCTGTTTCCTGTTTCCTTTGTGATGCAGAATCTGTTTAGTTTGGTGTAGCTCCACTCATTTAGTTTTTGATTTTGCTGCCTGTGCTTTTGGGGTCATATCTATAAAATCATTGTTCAGCCCGATGATATGAAGCTTCCTCCATGTGTGTTCTAAAAGTTTTGCAGTTTAATGTTTAAATTATTAATTCATTTTGAGTTAATGTTTTGTGTATGGTTTCATGTAAGCATCCAATTTTATTCTATTTTTCGTAGATTTAAAAAAAAATGTATCCCACATTACACAAACTTACAGGCCATTACATGAGCTTACAGACCACAATACATTGTGCCTTTTGCTTATGACAGCAAGCAATGTAAACAACCACCTACATGCAGCAGTAAGTCACAACTATATAAAGTTACTATAGTACCCACTGTACATGTCACTGATTTAAATTTGGGTTAACTGGTTCTTGTTTTTACGATATCTTTATTCCTCTGGCTTCCCATTCCCCTCCCCCTTTGCCCTCTTCTTGTTCCCTTGGACTCTTTGCCTATTAGTTTAGATCTGACCCTTTGCCTTTTGTATTCATTGTTTACTCTTTTCTTTTGTTTGTATTTTGCCTCACTTAGATGAGGGATACCATACAGTATTCAAGCGTGCAAGTCTGGTTTATTTCATGCAACATTATAGTTTCCAGATACTTCACAGTGTAAGAAATACAAATGGTCAACAAATATATGAAAAAATGTTCAACATCTATGGCTATTGGAGAAATGGAAATTAAAACAACTGTAAGATTCCACCTTACCCCAGAAAGAATGGCAATCATTAGGAAGTCAAACAATAACAAGTGTTGGCTCCGCTATGGTGAAAAGGGAACCCTCCTACATGGTTGGTGGGAATGCAAACTAGTACAACTATTATGGAAATCAGTATGGAGATTTATCAAAAGCCTGAAAGTAGAAATCCTATATAACCCAGCCATTCCCCTACCAGATATACTCCCTGAAGAGCTAGAGACATCATATTACAGAGATACTTGCATAACAATGTTTATAGCAGCACTATTTGTAATAGCTAAATTCTGGAAGCAGCCTATATACTCATCAATAGGTAGCTAGATAAACAAAATGTGGTGTCTATACATAATGGAATACAGTTCAGCTATAAGGAATGACAAACTAGAGTCATTTATAGGAAAATGGATGGACCTTGAAAATATAATGTTGAGTAACAATTGTATTCTTTTGCATGTGGATATTCAATTCCCCAATATAATTTGTTGAAGAGAGTATCCCTTCCCCATTGCATATTATTCACACCTTTGTTGAAGATAAGTTGACTGTGAATGTGTGGGTTTATTTATGCGGTACCTATTCTGTTCCATTAGCTTATATTTCTGTCTTTGTGCCAGCCACACTACTTTAATTATTATAGCTTTGGAATATATATTGAAATCACTACGTGTGATGTTTCTAGGTTTTTCTTCTTTCTTAAGAATATTTTGACTATGTAGAGTCTTTTGTAATTCTACATATATGTTAGAATTATTATTTCTATTTCTATAAGAAATATAGGAATTTTGATAGAAATAACATTGATTCTGTAGATAGTTTTTGTATCCTCCTCATTTAAGTCTTGGGGTTTCAGAATGTTTTTAACCACTATAACCCATACCTTGAAAATTATGAATATCCTACCCTGAGAAACAATTTTGTAACAAGACTTTAAAATTTATTCTATTAACTGAAAACATATTTGTCACTATTTTCTAACATTTTCTGCCTATTTTAAAGAATGCGTGGGTTACAGAGGATAAAGAAAATCTCTCAAGATTGGTTCAATAGACTTTGGCTATGAAAGCCTCATGGAACGACTGAAAATCAGTTTTGATTAGTGAGAAGCGAGAAATAATAAAGAATGAATCTTTTACTACATGTATCAGTCAAACTATGATCAAGAGTTCCATTTTTTCCACCTGAATTACTTACTTTTAAAAAAATGCTACTATGGAAGAATAAACAGTATGTGAAGTCTTAAAATGGATATCATTCTTACAAAAATTATTAAAAGGAAAGACCAGGCCAAAAAAAACCCTAACATATACCTAACTACTGAATATTAGCTGTTTCTTTACTTTTGTTTGTTTGTTTTGTAAGGATTAGAAATTGATGTGCTTTTGTCTTGCAGTCTCTAATTAAATATAATTATGGGACCTTGCAGTTTTAGGTGAAATTCTAAATACATTTTCTTTGAAAAATTGGACAAATACTACCTTCCTATAATAACTCATGTGAATAAAGTTACGAGAGAGTTTAGCTAAACTATGGGAATTAATTAAAATCTTCAGAGCATATCTTTAAAAAAAAAAGGAAAGACTATGTGGAAACTTATTTAAAAATATGCCCTGCGTGGGAAAGGGAACAAGGGAGGGGGAGGGGGAGAGGAACAGAGGGACAAGAGAAGAAATGGAAGGAAAAATGGAAACAAAGCTTTTGTAAACAAGGAGGGAAGAGGGGGTGAAGGGAGGGGAGGGGAAGGGAGGGGAGGGGAATGGGAAAAGAAGAAGGAACAAGATATGTCATGTATAGGTACAAATCCCCTATGATGAATGTTATCACTATGTACATCTAAAATGTACTATCAAAATAAAATAAAAAAATATGCACTGCTGCGAAGAATGCAAGCTTACTCAATGATGGCTCATAAACGCTTGTGCTTCCTGACGTTAAGTGTGTTAGGAAGAAGAAGGTTTTCAGAATTTTGGTACTCTTACCCCTCCTCACAAATTTCTTGCTGACAATTTTTGAAACTATCCTCATGTTGCCTGGGGTGTGTGTGTGTGTGTGTGTGTGTGTGTGTGTGTGTGTGCATGTGTGTGTTTAAGAAGCCCATTCAGAGATTCTCAGTATAACTTCTCAATTTCAGCCTCTAAGTTCACAATCAAATGAAATTTGTCATGTGTCTTGCTGATGACAAATCTTATGCAAAAGGTAACCCAGAACCACAAACTGGTGATGTGTTGTGTTTTTGGAGGCAATTTCTGTGTGTCCAGGTCACATTTAAAAGCTTTAGACTGTATGGCCCACTTCAAGGCTCTGAATTCTTCTATAGGCACATGGTTATGGAGTGTGGTTTCTTTTCTTTTGTTCATTCCAGTTATTCCTTGGATGTTGCTGTAAAGGTAAGCAAAAAAATCAGGACTTGTGGTTGTTGCAAGAAATAAGACACTGTTGTTTCCAAGCTATGTTATTCATACATCAAGAAAAGTCCACATCATACTATTCTTTTTTAAATGGCATGATGTACATGCTCTAGAGAAGAAAAACAGGCATGATCCAAGATAAGGTCATACACTAAAATTATGATCTTTTATATAAGACAAAGAATACATACACTTTGTTAGCTCATGTTAAAAATAACCATTTTTTAAAAAGAATTTGGTAACATAACAGAGTTAGCAGAAATAAGGATTTTATTATTTAAAACAATAGCTCTGTGTAAATCACCATTACATGGAGGGCTGCAAGGCACTCTACTGTGGTTAGAAAGATGCAAATATGTCTGTGAAAATTATGCAATTTGTGTTTTATTGAAAGCTTATAGTGAAAACAAATGTAATGCCTATTGTTAAAAAAATCATGTATTTGTAGCTGTCCATGTATCTATTTCAAGGTTATAAATATTTACTAAAGACAGAATCAATCTCTAATCAAAATAAATTGCAATTCAAGGACAAGATAATATCACGTTTAGAATTTAACAATCAAAAAGCAGAGAAAGGAGCCATCACCAAAGCCCTTGAAAAGTAACCTGTATTCTTTCTTATTGAGTCACACCAGACAAAGAATTTATTAGCTCAGATTACTCTTTTGAATAATAAGTTAGCTAGATACTTGAAGATTTTCTTTTCAGTGTTCTCACGAAATTCCCGGTTAACCAATTCACAAAGTACAACTCCTTCAGAGCTTGAGGGACAGTGTGAGGCAGAGAGCGGTCAAGAATGGATTTGAAACCAGAAGTAGGAGCTGGTTTACACAGGACCTTTGAGACAGTGTTTATGTTGTACACACTTAGGTAATGGGAAGCCACTGATGCCAAATAACTGGGGTGACCATCTGGAAGAAATTAAGAAAAAGACTCCAGTTACACAACCAAAAGTTTAAAGCCAGGATTTAAACTCCGCTTACTAGTACCAGGGCCCCAGCTCTTAACCAATATTTCATACTGAATCCAAGGTAAATTTATCTTCAGACTGTCCTACAAGACCTAGTGAAGCACTTCACATTTCTACCATAACAATTATTCCTTTGAAATAAGACGCATTCTAGAAGGTTCCTCGAAAGCAAGTGATTATCTTATGGAAACTTGGGGACTGCACTGTCATATTAGCATACAACACCTTATTAAATAACCTAGCTATCTCTTAAACAAGATTGAAGTGGATGGCATATGGGACAAGTGAATTTTTACGAAGAAGATGATCATCCTGGAACTACAAGTACCTGATCTAGTGGATGAGACTGGCGCTGGCCTTTACTGGACATCTCACCAGGGCTCAGCCCAAGGGTGGCAGTTCTTTCGAGGGAGACATTGGTGCCAGTAACATCTTCGACCTCTAGGTAATTTTCTTTAGTGTCTACTCTAAGAAAACTAGCTTTTCCTCCATTCTCATTTTCAAACAAAACTCAACTCAGCATCTTATCTAGAAACACAGCAAGTTTTGCTTTTACTCAGCCAGTTCAGATTATATATGGTATCTAGGAACGTGAAAACCACTTTTAATTTAAGTGTAATAAGTCTGTTCCAGTGTTTCTTGGCTGGGATATCTTGAACCTGTCATAGGTGTACTGCCTAATTTTGATCAGTGGTATGCTGGTTCACGAACTCGATTCCCTCCATGATTCTGGTCACAAACCAAACTGACTAAGAACCAAGTCGAACTTCCCCATAAGGTCAAGATTGAACCTGACCACTGAATTTGATTCAGTTCTTACCCAACTCAGTTTACAGCCAGAATCGTGGAAAGAATCAAGTTCGTGAACTGAGGCACCACTTTTGTTTACTATGATATTACAGTGCTGTTTGTCAAAACTAGTTTTAGGATTCAATATAAAGGAAGTGTCTTAGTCTATAGATGGCACCTTTTTATGTCCTCACATGGTTGAAGGAACATATAGGTTCCCTCAGGCTGCTTCTGTAAGGGCACTAATTCCCTTCTGACCTAATCACTTCTTAAAGAGCCTGCCTCTCAACATTAAAAAATTGGGGATTAGGTTTCAACATAGGAATTTTAGGGGGCTTCAGACATTTAGACCATATCAAGAGGGTTTAATAGGATATTGATAAGAAGAGGACAACATAACATGAAATGTGAACTAAAGAAAGATATGTATATGTAGGAGCATATGACAATTTTGTATTACGCATATAGAGGAGATGGATTACTTGTGCTCAAAAGTGTTTGATGTTATCCATGGGCGGCCATATTTTAAGGAACCATAAACTAGCCAAGCAGAAAGGAAGGACGGAGCGGGGAGATAAAGAGGGAAAAAGAGGGGGAGGAAGGGAAGGAGGGAGAGAGAGGGAGAGGAGGAGGAGGAGGAGGAGGAGGGGGGGGGAGAGAGAGAGAGAGAGAGAGAGAGAGAGAGAGAGAGAGAGAGAAAGAGAGAGAGAGAGAGAGAGGAGTCCTAGTTAGTTCAGTGATCCCAGTCTAAATGCCAGTCATGTGAGTGAACTATTTTAAACATTCCAGCCCTAGCAGATGTCAAGTTAAGAAGATGATGCTCCAGATGTATAGTACCAGTTGAACTCTTCTAGCTACTCATACCCATTTGAGCCACGGCAGTTTAAGTACCAGACATCATGGAGCAGAGACAAACCATCTTCCTTGTGCCCTTATCTAACCACCCTGATGCACAGAATCATAAGCATGATACAATGGTTCTGAAAGGGTTTCTTACTGAGTAATTCCTTAGATTCCTTTATAACCTGGATTAGGTTTGGTTGAGCGTGAGCCTCCATGTGCACCAGAACAATCTGCCGCACGTACGTTAGATTTTTGTTTACAATTTGCCTTCGAGAGTTTCCTTTGAAAGTGCAATCTAGTCATGATTAATTAGGCTACATTAACAGGCACCTTTGTTGGAATCTTCTGAGTTAGCAAATATAGGAGCAAGACGTGAGAAAAATGCTTTTGCAGGTGTACCTTCGGCTTGGCTTTACTTTTGCACTTTCTCTGGTTCCACTACATCGATGTTTCTCGTCCCCTCCCGCTAGCCTTCTCACTCCATTGGTCTCACTCTCTTGTTCTTTCTTTTATTAGGATAACATCAGAAAAATAGGAAAGTTATCATTATATTGTAGGTATGATTAGTGTATCATGGTTAAGAACAAGGCTCGTGAGTTGGCTAGAACTTAAGGAGGCTTCGGAAGAATTGTGTTTTAAAACGGATGGTGAGAAACCGAATCAGGACTAATTGCTGTGTGTATTGGTGCATGGGAGCAATGAGGGAAAACTGAATAAAATAAGAAAACAAAGTATGCACAATCTGCACAAAGATCTTGATGCTATTTGAGCAGGGGATCAGCCTCTCTAGATCTTTGTTTTGGGTTCCACGAATTAAAATGGTTGGATTAGAGGACTCCTAAAATTACGCCACTTCTAAAATTTGTGACTCTAACAGTAGAAAAAACAGTAGTTAGTGATCTCTGTATGTAGTAGGTGCTCAGTAGCTATTTTTTGGATGATTAACATAAGGGACATGCATTGGACTTACATAGCAGTGTACAAGACATTGAAACTTTAGACTGTCCCAAAATGTTATGATTTCTTAAGCTGACCTTTTCTACTTAGAGTCAGAGCCAGGCAAAATGGTACAGGGCACATGATTCTTTGTTTCTTCATACATTTCATTCTCTTATTCCAGAAATTCTAGCTCTCCAATAGGAATATTCTGGTACTATCCTCAATGGATTTTCCTTTCTAAACTGGACTTCAACTAAGGTGCTTGGAAATCAGTCTAAAGTCAAAAAGTATCACCCTCCTTCTATGCCACTTTTGTTTAAAAAATGAATCTTCTTATTTTGAACTTGTTATTGACTTATAGGCAGCTGTAAGAAATAATAACGAGATAGCCCATGTGTCTCTTACCTAGCTCCCCCGATGGTAATAGCTTGCGTAGATTCGGCGTAATATCATCACTGGGAAACCGACACTGATTAATCCCCTGACCTTACTCAGGTTGTACCGATTCTACATGCGCCCAGCTGTGTTTGTGTGTTTCCTGTGCTCTAACACCATAGCAGATGTGTGGAAGCGCTTCTACAGTCAAAATACAGAACAGCAACATCTCCACAAGGATTCTGTGTGCTACCTGTTAACAGCAACCTCCCCATCACCACCTCTTTCCCTAACCCTTGGCAACCACCAATCTGTTCTTCATATTTATAATTTTATCATTTAAAAATGTTATAGAAGTGGAATCATATAGTATGTAACCTTTTGAGATTAGCTTTTTTCACTCAGCATAATTCCCTGCACTGACTTTTAAGACTTAGAGAAATGAAAGTATAATAATGGACTAAGTGATGTTGGAATTGATACTTTAAAATAAAAATTTCTACTCATTGCACACTTCTTTGACCTCTTATCCGAAATACCTCCTTCCTTCACTCCCTACACCAACTCACACAAGGTCATCAAACTGTTAGCCCCCATAAAAAGCTTTTACCTGTATAGGTGGAATCGGAAAATGTGGATTAAGCCTGATTTATCACCTACCAAATACATCATTTCTGACAATGAGTTCAAATGAAAGAGTTACATTTAATGATCACTAGGCCTTTTCTCCTTGAAAAATTCTCGGTGAGATTTGCAAGATCCCATAAATAACAAATGTTTGGTAACCGTGGTGGCCTCAGGAATTGGGAAGGCAGGGGAAAGACTAAACTGTAGCATCATAATACAAAGAAACTATGATTGAACAGTAACAAGTAGAGGTGGAAAAGCTAACACAATATTGGTATCTTTGCACAAAGAGTGTACTATTATCCTTGTTTTTCAGATGAGAAAAGAGACCATGACAGCTTAAATTATTTGCTTAATATTATAAGGCTGGAAGCAGGGTTAGAATCCAAGGAGACAGGATTAGGACCCAAGCCTTCCAAAGAACTAACCACCTCTCTCTCTGTTCTTGTCTTCCTGTCTGTCTCTCAAAAGAAAACACAGTGTGATAAGTACAGGGGTAGAGGGAGTTTCATACGGGGCTGAAGTCTGAGCAGGGTTTATGTTGGCTGAAATGAAGCCAGAATGAAGCCTGACCATTCTGGCTAGTTTGTGGGACTAGAGGATGTGTATTTATATTTAAGAGACAGTGAGGAGAATATCTCTACCGAGGGCACTTACTCTCAAAGTCTGATCCCAGACTAGTTTCATCAGCCTTACCTTGGAACTTGTTAGAAATTCAGAATGTCTGGATCTAGGCCTTCTGAATCAGGTACTCTGGGAATAAATTCTGTAAATAACTCAGTTTTAACAAGCCCTGTAGTTGCTTCTGATACATAACAAAGTCAGAGAACCACTAGTGTCATAAGTAGAAAGTCTGTTTTAGATATCACATCAGTGTGAAGACTTGAAGGTTCTGTTGGGGACATTGTCCTTGCCTGTGATCCTTCAAGTCAATAAGGACTTTTACTGGCTGAAATGGGTGATCCCATCTTCAAGGGAATTTCATATGAACTGATTCAAAACTTGTTTTAGATTTTCATACTGTTGCAGGTGCAGCTTCATTGGGCTTAAACTCTAAATTTTGATATCTTTGACTTTGATTCCCACTTCTGGACAGTATTCTCTAAGTCTGAATTAGAGAAATGAAGGAAATTATGACCTGTGATGGATTTTTGTACATTGAACATTTTCTGAAGTGTGGAGTTTGAACTGTTTTTTAGGTATTGGTCATCCATTAAAAATTTTGGAAGAAGAATAGCGGCATAACAAAATTGTATATTTAGAGTATCATTTTGGAAGCAGTTTTTAGAATAAATTCCATGGAAGTACATTAGGAAGCACGTGCAATTAACTAGGCAGGAGATAGCAAGTGTATTAGTGTTCATAGCGAATGAGGGGAAGGCGTGGAGTGTGAGAAACATTCAGGGAGAAAATCCACTGTAACAAGTGGGTCAGTTTGCCATATAGAGAGTGAATAAGAGAGAGAAAAGAATAAATAACAAATTAAAAATTTTCATAAATTTGGAAGTAATGAATGCTATTGGAAAAAATGTAGTGTGCTCGCTTCAGCAGCACATATACTAAAATTGGAAAAAATGTGGGACTCAATTTAGGTGTCTTGTCTTAGATAATTAATGAGATCATTCTGAATGTGTTCAATGTGACAATAATGGTGAGACACCCCAGTGTTAGTGCTCACTAGGTAAGTGAATAAATCATGCTTTTTCCAAGAATCAAGTGATAGAATTGGATTGTCTCAGGAAAATTGTGATTTTCTGCCTTGAATTTCATTAATTCCAACATGATTCAGGAGATCTGTGTGAGACTTAAGGCAAGTTATTTAAGACACAGCATCCAAGAAACTGAAGTAAACAAAGAAGACAAATTCACCTCTGAAGGAGCACGGCCGCAGGACAGAGATTTCTTGGCAGGAGGGAGAGTGATTATAATGACTGTCACTGGCTACGATGGGGCTTTGATGGAAGAAGTAAAGGGAGGATTTTTAGGATAGTAGAACTTTTGAATGTAGGAAGGATCTGTATAGGACTAGAAGAAAGAAGTATAGGTTTTTTTTTTTTTTTGAGAGATAGTGATCTTTAAGTGAAAGAAGGGATATCATTTGTCTCAATAGTTTCCTGCTCTTGCAATCTGATCTTGCAGTCACTGTAAAATGCACAGTAGAGAAATGAAAATGGATCTGAATATGACTGTGGTCTTGTTCAACAATCTGGTAGAGATTTCCTGCTTGCATAGAAGTTGGTAATACATGAAAGAAGCTACCTATTTTCAAATGGAGAAAATTACACAGGTTCCATTTTCGTATGTTGTGAAATCACGTCAGAATTTGGAGTTTGGAAAATAATATCATGGTATTGTTTAGTTGTGCGGAAAATACATGAAGGATGTACATTTTCTCTGTAGCAGATATACTTATGCCATTCCATACTTTACCGGATGAGCCATATTTGATTTGAATTTTTCTTTTTTTAATTCCTTGGGGATTTATAATAAGCTTTACAAAAATATATGAAATAGTGCCTGGGGACCCCCAAACACTGACACTAGGGTTCATAAAGCGTTTATACGAAAATGCTGATACATCTCTGGAGGCCATCCATGTTAACCCACTGTTACAATAGATGTCTGAGGAGCATATTAATATGCCCATTAACAATGTAAGAATATTTCATTTTTGGGTCAAACAGCCAAAAGAATATTTCTTTTTTTCTTTTCTTCTTCTGATTGCTCTACCTGGGCTATAACTAGCTGAACATTTACAACTCTGAATGATATAATGCAATTAAGACTCCCTATAACATTCTAATTTGCATATCTCATTATATAGAGTGACACCATTAGAAGACATGTGTTGAAGCTTTCAAAATGATTATGATATGTGAGTGTATTAGGGGATGAATATGCTTTACTGAGCCACGATTGTGCAGTATTCAGACCTAGGCTAGTCCGCGCCTCTTGAGGAAGGGATTTTTATGAGCAAGTGCCAATCATACTTATTTTGCTTTTCTTCTGAATGAGCAGAAGCACAGAAGCCCCCAATAAGGTATAAATGCTGTAAAATGGAAGTTTTTAAAGACAGTAATTATTTGGATATAATTAACTGGGCTTCTTATTATCTGTTTGCCTTTGTGGATCTGCTCTTGGCACTGCTCTGTGACCTGGGAGCTGACTTGGAGTGACTATATCGCTTGATGTCCCTGACCATGGGCTGGATTTGGCCAGTGGGAGGCCCCAGCAGTGAGGAGAGGTTGAGGTATTTATTTCTCTGGCTTCTTTTTTCTTAACCAAGAAAGGGCTTCATTTTAGAGGTAGAGTTCTATGTAATGAATGACACTTCAGAGTCCCTCATATGTGCAGGCTCTTTTCTAAGATCTAGAGGGGAGATCCTGCAATATATCCACAGAACCATGTGTTTTTGTTAACAGGAAAAATATTCTAAAGTTGAGAAGTACATGCTGAAAAGACATTTTAGACATTTCAACTAAACAAGTGAAAAATCCAAGACTCCTGATTAGGACATAAATAAAAGACACTTTCTTTGATCATCTCCCTGTATGTTTATTAAAAAAAAGCAAGAGACAATTTAAATTACAAAATTAATAAAATATTAAGCAACAGTGATAATTCAAATGATTAAGTTGTTATAAACTATTCTGATTGAGAAATACAGCAAACATTTTTCCGATCATACTGAAAGCAATAATTCATTAAGATGAAGAGATAAATTATGAATAGAAACAATGAATAGGCTCTTGACTTGTTTGATAATCTAATTAACAAACAGAAATGAATCATACAGACATTGGAGAATGATATAAATTTGTTGGTGCATTGACATGAAATACTGACATTGATATAATATAAAACTCACAAGATGCTATAATGAGGACACTTAGGACAAACTGGTTAATGACTACCGTCACTTCAAAGAGTATTTAATATTAGTCACTACTCAAGGAAACACAAAATGTCCTTTAAGCTTACAGCTTATACATAAAGAATTTGGTGGAAGGCTTCCCAGATTTGATAACAAAAAAATTATGTGAAATAACAGTATGAATTCTGAAACTATAGATAATGTTCTAAACCATCAATAATGAAAAACAAATTTAAATCCACCATGTTAGAGAAAGTACTGGCCGACTTCTCTTTTCTCCCTGTAGAAAATGATGTTATAAAATGTGAAGACGTAATCAGAATATATAAAAACTGTCAGAAAAAAGTATCCAAATCTGTGCATCAGTAAACTAACTGATAAAATGCTTGGCTCTTTTTTTTTTTTTTTGACTGGATTTCATTATGATGGTGGTATTTGTTAGATATTAAACATTTTTATGTTAATATATTTTTCTTCATGCTTGATTTTGTATTTGAAATTTTGTTTTCTTATCTTTAAAGAGAACCTCCAAATTACATAAATTTAATTCCTCCAAAATCACCATCGGCCCTTATATCCCGGCCCCATGCTACACTATGGCTCTAATGGGTAACAGAGTCCTCACCTCAATCCTTTGGACCCAAATTTAGTAAATCTCTTTGTACTTTGATGACTCTTAGGGGATTTTATTATTCTTTGTTGCTTTTCTTAAACCCTGGATTGGCAACCATGGCACTCCTGATATTTTACTTGGATACTTTTGTGCCATGAGGCTCTCCTGTTCATTGTAAGACATTTAGAGCCGTTCTTCACCTTTCCCCCAGAAAGCTGGCCTCTCTTCCCCTGAGGGACAACCAAAATCATCCCCAGACTTTTCCAAATCCCCCTGACAGAAAAACATCATAGCCCTCAGTTGAACTATATAACAAAACCCTGTCTCCAAGCAAATAAACAAGCAAACAAACAAGCTAAAGGTAAATTTATCCTATGTCCTAGTACTGCTACTTCTATTATGTACCCAAGAGAAATATGAACATATGACCTCATAAAGACTTGTGAATACAAATGTTTGCAACAGCCTTAGTCACAAGAACTCCAAAATAGAAACAATCCAAATGATCATCAAGTGATAGTTGAATAAATGATGTATTCTCATAATGAAATGCTATTCAGCCACAAAAGGAGTAGACTACTGACACATGCTATCCTGTGTCAAAATACGTGCAGTGAAAGAAGCCAGACACAAAAGGCCACATCTTATTTAATACTATATCCATCATAGATAAATCTATAGAGCAAATCTATGAAAATGGAAAAACAAATCAGTGGGTGCCTGGGGCGAGCATAGAGCAGGGTTGGACAATGAATGGGTCTGAAAGATCCTTTTAAAGCAACGGAAATGTCCTAAAGCTTAATTGTGGTGATAATGGCACAATTCTATAAATTTAGCAAAAGTAACTGAATTGTATAATTATAATGGGTATATTTTATGGTCCATAAACTATACTTCAGCAAATTTATTTTAAAAAGATAGTTTTGATAGAAATTGATATTTGCGCAAACAAAAATGGAAACCAATGTTCCAGGTTAGCCACAGAGATTTAGCTGTCTTGTGAAATCAGTAGTAAAATTTTATTCATTTATCTTTGCTTACATTTTCATGTTAACATTTACAAATTATATTTTGTAGGCAGAGGGATATAGGATAAGTAATTGTAAGTGAGTATAACCCTGGAGGTATTAGAAAAAATTATCACCTTTTAGGTAAAAAAGAATTGCTGGGTGCTGAATAGTTTCACCCAATTTTATTGTGCTCATTTTTGCTTTCCAGTTTTTCAACTTCATTGACCTTGCTTAAGTCTCCTTTGGTCAATTCTTCCTTACCGTATGACCTAGTGGTAATTGTTAAGCCGCTGTTATTGATTTACTTATAACAATAGTTTTCTTTTTTGTATTATCAGGAGTGATGTATTGTACTGGCTTACATTTATCATGCTGAGTTCTGTGTATCCAATCCAGATAACATTAACACGATTTGAACATTAATGTGATGTAGGTTGGTTTGGTTGGATCTGCCAAACATGTTCTGTGTCCGTACATCAAGTGTCTAAAACTCATTTGTAGATGTCAAACATGTCCTGTTCAATCAGGTTAGATAGTGTGACTCGGGAAGTATATTACATATTAGCACACTGTCTGATCAATCTAATAAACTTTAATTCAGTTCCATTTAGCTTATTCCTCCCCAGGGTGCAGTGTGACTTTCTCCAACTTGTTCAAGTAAAGCTCTGATCTCACCCAGTACAGCCCGTGTGAACTTACTTACCATTTCCTCGCAAGTTACAGTAGAGGCTGCCAATATACAGCCTGTAGTTTAATTTCTTATTTTACATAATTATTCATTTACTGAATCACCAGTTGTACTTTTCCAGAAATTGCAACCACCGAGCTAATGCAGAAGCTATTTAAATTAGTTATAACCGTGGAAGTGAATACTCCATGACATCTGAAAGTTCTAGAAGGGAAAACATACCAGGGTGGCTAGACAAGGTTTTTGATGCTTAGTATGATCATCGACAAGTGTGAACTCAATAACTTATTTATTAGATATATTATAGTTAGAATGATATAGTAAAGTTAAAACAAAATTTGGACATACCATTCACTTTTGGGATAGTATTCACTAATGTATTTCTGATTGTCCTAGACTTGTATTAGTTTTTTTTTTTTTTTTAAGTAGGAAATTTATTGAGAGAGAGAAAGAGAACTCCTGAGAGACAGGAAGGGACCTGAGCGGGTTGCCCTGTATTAGCTTTTGAAAGAGAACATTTCTATTTCTTTTTGGTGAAACTGTCTTCTACTGTTCCTGTTCTCTCACTCCACCTCTGCATTTGGGCTTGTCAGTTTTTTCTGTTGGGTAGTTTGAGGGACATGGTACAGCAAAAAGAACATGAGGTTTATGGTCAGGCCTAGGTTTACATTTTAGTTACAACAATCAGTATTATTCCTATAGGGAAGGCACTGACGTCTTAGGTCCTTAGCACCCTTGTTTTAGAATGAGGGTAACGAAGCCTGTCTCAGAGGGTGTTGCTAGGAATAAAAGCAAGTTCTGTAAAGCACTTGCACAAATCAGTAAATGACAATTATGGCAGCCACCCTATCATTTTTCTTCTTCCTCTTCCTATTCTTCTTTACAATTTTTGCATGTCTACATAAAATAAACTGGTAGTTTCCCCTTGTATGGAAATAGGAAGATATTTACTCATCTATTTATTTATGCCCTTCTCTTACGTGTTTGACAACATTGCTAGGCATTGAGTATACGAGGTGTGATCAAAATCTATAGTGAATGTTACAGTGTTAGAGTAAAAGACATACTGCTATTAATCTGCCTCAGGATACTCCTTTTCACTCCTAACATGTTTATCCCTTCATTCTCATCACTTTCTGAAGCAGCTCTGAAGTCCTCTCTCACACATATTTTTAGTTGTGCTCTCATGGCTGCCTCAATGTCCTGAATCAATTCAAAACATTTACCTGTCATGGTCGTTCTGACTTTAAAGAAGAGCCAGAAGTTGCATGGTGCCAGACCCAATGAACAGGGTAGATGAGGACATACCATAGTGTTTTTACAAGCCTGCCTTTCCATTGTATGCACTCTGCAGCAAAATGCATTGTATTTTTGATTGCACTTCATAAAGACACTCATGAAAAAGGATTTCTAGAACCGCTTCAGAAAGTGGCAAGAGTGGTGGGATAAATGAGTTCAAAGTGAGGGGTAGTATTCTGAAGAGGACTAATGGCGATGTGTCTTTCTGTAATAATCATTTTAAAATGTGATCATTCACCATATATTTTGATCATATTGTGTATATTTATGAACAAAATTAAGGTCTGTGCCCTCATGGAACATACATACTAGTAGTTCTTTGTAATCGTGTGAATTTACTTCTTTAAACGATTCAAGGTGTCATAAAATTGAGTCGTGTTTCCACACCCTTGAAAGTGCTGCCACGAGCTGCCACTGATATGGTTGTTGATGGATTTGGCTTACTTTAGGAAAAGATGGCTGTTCTTATGTAAAGTCTGACATCAGATGTTTTAGACAATTTGAATTCCTTTTTGGAAAAACAAAGCTAAAGGAATAACTAACACACGACAAACTCTTACATCATTTTCTCTTTAAAACAATGCACTAATAGCCAAGCTTGCATTTCCTTGCGTTATAATGAGGAACTGAAGCTCATGCAGAGACAGAAGACGTTGACTGTGAGTGTCTTTAGAATCCATCTCTCTTGATACTGTGTCAAGAAACGAGGCAGCATGAAGTACACAGAACATTAGAGGTACTAACAGCCCTGAGGATGAGCTCTGTCCTCAGCTCCCGACTTCTCGATCTGAACCTCGGTTTCTTCCTTGCCGCTTTTTAGCAGCTTCACTGGGGTCATCGTGGGACACACATCATCTGTAGCACAAAGGTGCAAATCGTTGATTTAAAATGCTGCTTTTAGTATTGTGACTTTTGATTTTTATTGGTTAATAGATTAAAGATTTACTCCATTTATTTGCGCTTTCAAATCAGAGGATAGTGTTTAACACAAATGAATGAATCTCTAGAAGGAGAATTTCAGCCGTCCTGGGACAGGAGAAGAGAGAAGCTCTTTTTATGAACGGGACAGGAACGACCTCCCTTAGTCTGGTCCTGCTTAGCAGGTAAGCGCTTGCTCTGTAGGCATGATCCTGAATGTACATCAGGGACGGTGGTTTAGATACTCTGCTAGTTACTGTATATTTTTAGGCTACGTAGCTTTTCCAACTCGCTTCATCTTTGCAGCTTTAGTTTATTATGAGGGTGAAAGGCTTTTGTTTTCAATGAGGACTATAGTATTTTTTAAATTAGTATATGTTTGTAGTACATAATGTTTACGTTCCTTGCGTGGAGGTGGCGCATGCATATGGCGCATCCTAATTCCTTTCTTCTTTCCCTTGCCCTCCCCACCCACTCCCCTCTCTCCATCTCTTGATCCTTTTCCCATGTGAGAAAGCTCTATCTCTCTACTTTCTATTATCTATCTTTTATTTTGCTCTTTATTTATAATTCGGGTATCTCATATAAGAGAAATCATGTGATGTTTAAGCTTGTGTGTCTGATTTATCTCACTTAATATTATGCTCTGCAGGTGCATCCATTTTCCTACAAATGACTCAATTTTATCTTCTTTATGGCAGAGTAGTACTCCATTGTGTGTGAATACCATGTTTTTTTGACCTAGCCTGGCTTTAATGGTTAAAGAGAAATGAAGTAAAATTTTGTGATGTGTCAGTTTATTCTTTTATATCCCTCCCCCAAGTATCCTCAAACTGTTTAAAATATCTGGTGCAAGACTTTATATGAATAACAGTCACTTTTCTCAAAAGTCAAATATTTGCAGACAATAATATATCGTATATTTTACACGTCACTCTGTCATAACGATCTGAAACCATTTCTCAGGTGACAGAAACAGAGATTAAAAGAATATGCCTACTGAATTATTTTGCCGGGCTGGGTGAGTTTTAGCATCAAAAACTTAAAGCATCCTAAAATTCTCAAATGAAGTATTTTGCCTGTATAAATGTAGTGCTCTTAAGAGTATGTCAAATTCACCAATATCACATCTCAACTTCATTACAATTACACAAATATTTTAATGAAAGCAATTTCAGTAGCAAAATGTAATTTAAAAAGAGTGTATCAAAAGCAACCACAGAAATGTATTCATATCTACTTTATCCTAAACTAATGAATAATAACAACACTAAAAATTTTCACATCTCTTCTGTATGAAAATTCTGTCTCTTTCCTGATATTTGGTCTGCACAGAAAGACACCCACTTCCATAAATAGCCAACATTTCTAGCTTTCTTTCTTTCTTGATTATACGAAAAGTCACTTGGCACCCAGACTACTTTTATGCATTAATTAACCTGATTCTCCCATGCAAATATTTAACAAACATCCAGGAAACAAATATTCAGACATCGATTGAATTAAACAAATATTCAGACATTGATTGAATTAAACTGAACCCATAATGCAGATTCCACATGGTGTTTATTTTCTTCCCACCTGAAGTGGACGAGTGGATGCGGATTTGACTTTTCTTACACTCCAGGGTTTTGCGCATCATTTGATGTAATTGATTTCCCTACAAACTGGAGTCTGATAGACAAGGAATATATTTAATTCTTAGTCAAAGAAATGGGCCACAATCTGTGACACTGGGTTGATCTTTCCCCATGTGGATTTTATCTCTTTCATTTAAGTGATGTTTAATCATTAGAATATCATAAGAAAAGGGGATTTATAGAGAAAAACTCAAGATGCATGAAAATACTCAACCACATTTTTGTTTATGTTGATAGGAATGCTTGACTATCAACAGTGCTTCATTCAAACTAACAACTAATAATCATGGTTGCCTTGTGAATATGGAGATGGTTTGTCCCAATGAGATAATATGTTCACCAAAGGCAAAGGAGAAAAGAGCAAGGCCATAATCTTTCTTTACGCTGCAGTAAGCCTTAAAAACATAGCATCTCTGAAGATTTTTGTGTACTGCCCTTCCTCTCTCTCCTCTTGGGTTACCCCTTTCCCGTATTCAAAAATTCCATATTGAGAATATGCTGTACTGAGGGCTAGGTACTAGACACTGGTTAAATTTTTCTTTACCATTGAAGTAATATTTATTATACACAGCATTTTGGGAGTGAGAAGAGAGATGAAAGAGGAGGGGCTGAGAACAATGGGAGAGGAGAGAGAAAGGATAAAGACAAAGGCAAAGAGCAAATTGTTCATATTAATTCACATTATATTGAACTTTATTTCCCCTCGAGTTGGTTGTTTCAGTCACTTACCAAATATTTATTGAGCAAATAGTATGTTCCAGGCACAGTCCTAGGCCCAGGGGATTCAATGTCAAGAAAGACTTGCTTATTCTTGTCCTCAAGGAAGATACAGCCAAGTAGGGGAGACAGAAGTAAATAACCTGCAACAGTGACTGATGGGGACATGTGGTGATAGAGTTATACACAAAGCACTCTGAGAGGCCAGAGAGGATGCAGCTAAATTAGATGGAAAACCCGTGTGCGTGTTAGTAAGAAGGCCAAATATAAAGCAGACCAGGCCATGCAAAACACTTTTGTCAAGTGGGCCTACATAAAAAGGGAGAATTTTAATAAGGAAGTCGAATTATTTGACTATACATTTTCAGTCTTTCCAGTTTGCAAATCCGGTTATTAATTTAAAACATATGGACGATAAATTTATAATTTGTTATATTTTAATGCTTGTAGATTGCCAACTAATTTACAAATATATGTCCCACATGATGATATTTTGTGCTATGCCTGATTTATAGACATAAATATTGTTCCGTTTCTTTGACAAGTCCCAAATTGTTTTATCCTGATAGCAAATTATTAATATTTCACTGATTATTTTAACCAAATTGAACAAACCGACAGACATTTTCTGATGTCTGGTTGCTAGTTATGTCTTTTTCTGCTGACGTGGTTTGTGTGTAGTGGTACAACTGGCAGCTCCCGCGTTAGTTCTGCGGTCATACTGTGCTACCTCCGGCGCGGAGGTGAGCCGGACGTCTCTGCTCTCCGTGCAGACCGTGCCCTGTGCAGAATTTTCTCTGGTGGGCAGAGGCACCAAGCGGACGGCTGCTTCCCGCGTGTGAGCTACGCACACAATGAGAGTGAACGGAGTGGCTACTAAGTGAAAAAATCCTTCCTTTTCAATGGCACTCTGGACAGATGAACAAAGTAGACCTGGCGTGAATGCATTAACTCTCAGTCTGGGGTTATTTCGTGACCAAGGAAGCAAATATTATAGAAATAAAGTTTTTATACATTATAGTATAAAAGGTTGATGTAATTTTTATCAAAATACTGTTAATATTTTTTAAATTTTATTTTAATGGTACATTTTAGATGTACATAGTGATAACATCCATCCTAGGGGATTTGTACCTGTACATGACATATCTTGTTGCTTCTTTTTTTCCCATTCCCCTCCCCTCCCTTCACCCCCTCCTCCCTCCCTATTTACAAAACCTTTGCTTCCTTTTTTTTCCTTCCATTCCTTATTTCTCTTGTCCCTCTGTTCCTTTCCCCCTCCCTTGTTCCCTTTCCCATTTGGACATTCTCTTCCCTTTCCCAATATAATACATTTTAGTCTTTATTTACACTTTCAGTTAATATTAAAACTAACTACACTAAGTTAGCCATGGAACTGTTCGATGATGGAAGATAAAAGAGTTAAATAGTACACATTCTTTTCATAACTCTAATTTTGCACATTCATATCAACCTCATATAGCACTCGACTTAAGGTAGTGTTCAGGAGAGGGACACTCTTAAGCAATATATTAATTCACAGTAGAGATGTGCCAGAGATTGTTGAACAGATAACATAATGAAAATCCTGGAATTACTTCTAGCTTTTACTTTTTAAATTTCATCATTATAAGAGAAGAGTGGTACTAATTCTTTCTAGCAAATTTAATAATAATTAGGTAATTGAATCTCCAATTCATAGCATTTTTTCCCTTCATTGGTATCAGATATTTAAAGGTTTTCTGAAGCCTAAATATGAGGTATTTCTCAGGAATGAATCTCACCACAAATTAAGCCCTTTATAATAAGCCCGCTTTCATTAGCTAGTAAGAATTGTCAGAATATTGGCTTTTCCACGTGCTATTCGGTAATATGAGACACATGCATTTTTATTTATTAATTTATTTAGGCTGATGATTGGGGCATTTGTTTTACTATGACAGTTTATTATATATGGCATTTATTATTCCTAATGTTTATTTTATTCTTTGTCATCAAATCATAGTCATCTAACCTTCCCTGTAGTTTGTGATGAATCTATATTCAAGATTCACAGGTGATTTTGTCATAAATCTCTTCGTTCTTTCCTAAATACTAGGTGAATGAGAATAGAAGCTTTTTGCTACTAATTCATCCAAAGTAACATGACAACAAAAGCTCCAGCTAAAATAGTCCCAACTTACAAAAGAAACGTGTGTAGCATGTTACTAAATAATATATTTATCACACTGAGTGTGTAAAAGATTCTCACTTTAAATGGGGGAATGAGCAACACAGAAAACTTGATATGTAAGAGCTGTAAAAATACTTAAATTTTTCAAAAATAATGATTATTGTAATTACTATACTGTATTGTTTTGTTGATGATATGTCTTCAAACAGATTGAGTGATATGTTTATCCAATCAATATACCACGTAGTTCAAATACCATAGGAAAGAACAATCCATGGCAATTACTAAGGGCCTACAAAAATTCACTTTATTTTGACTTTACATTTATACATAATCAAGACTGAGTGTTATCACTGTTTTTGGTTGGCGAGATGTTAAATTAGAAGCCATTATACTCCCAGCAATGTGATTGTCCACTTGGTTGTTGACTGAGCTTGTGAATTGTTTCCTGTTTAACCAGATCATCGTATTCTCATTTCCAGTAAGGAGGGTGCTTCTCTTACCGTCCAGCTGCTCAGCCCAGGGTTGGTCAGTACAGAACTCAATTGCTGGCTTCACGGAAGGTTTCATCCTTCCCCCGCAGACCTTGCTTCCCACTAGGGCTTGCACATGTCTGTGAGTGGCACATTCCTGGCTGTATTTCAGGTGGGATGTCTCCCTGACCAGACAAAGTCATCTCCTTGAAGACAAGAACTATACTGTCTTTGAAGACAATAACTCATCCTTTCTGTTCAGTGCTTAGAGTAGGTGTTAATACATATTTGTTACACCCAAAACAATGTAATTGACCATCTTTATAAAAACAGATTGTTGTAATACACAGAGTGATAAAGAAAGATGGATCACTAGGCTTGATGTGATTAAATATCTTGCGAGAGCATGCATGACAAGGAATCCAATAGACAGATGTGGTTGTAGAGCCTTCTGTTCCTGCAAGATTTTTAAAAAAGAGCATTATTTTATCTTTTCATTTCACTGACGTTTAGAATCTATGTGACTTTTCATATCACTCTTTTCCTCCCTTCTTCTCTTCCTCTCTTTTCCCTTTCTTTCTTCTGTCTCTTCCTCGCTTTTTCTTTTTCCTCCTTTCCCCCTTTTTCTCTCTCTCTCTGTGTCTGTCTCTGTCTGTCAGTTTGTCTGTCTGTCTCTCTCTCGGTCTCTTTCTCTCTCTTGAATAAGAAGGATACATCTTTCGGGAATACTCTGAAAACCCCATCGAGCTTCTAAACTTGAAGAATATTGCCAATTTATGCACATCTTAAGCTTTTCTCTTGTAAAGCCAAGAAATGTGAAACTTATTAGCAGTTCTCATGTACAGTTTTATGAGGAAAAGGAAAATGCAGAAGTTAGTGTTCCTATGGCAATGAGGCTTCAATTCTGATTCCTTTCCCAGCTTTGCAACCAACGAGCTGTGGCTGTGGGTTTCTCACACAGCCAGACAGCTGGCAGAGTCTCCTAGGACTGAACAGTTGCTTTGACAAAAATCTGTGTTGAATCTGATTTCCTCTTTTCTTCTCTGCTAATTTTAATTTTTGTTAAATAAAAACTCATGCTTATGTACTAATAAGTTGGTGGATTTTTCATAGAGCTTGCTTTCCTTTCATATACATGGAACTCATCTATTTTACATTTCCTTGTGCTTGACTTATGAATCAGCCTGAGTTTTGCAGGCTTGTGTCATCATTCAAAAAAAGTCTGAAAATGGGAGTGTCACCTCTGGAACAGAAGCTCAAAATCTCTCGTTGATGGCATTTCTCTGAGGTCACACCCTGGGTACATATCTCGGGCACCTGAAACTGCATATGCAGAAGAATGGCGTATCAGGGTTACACCCTGAAATTTAATTTTGTCTCATTGGAGGCTGTGTTCATTGGACAATGATTTTAAGCCATAGCAAAAGAACTGTGACACGAGGATACTTCCCACTCTTAAGCTGCATTGCTTTAGATTAAACTAAGATTTGATTCTCACATCTGCAAAAAGTAGCAATTTCTGTACAGTGGCTAAAGATAGTTCCATGTATTCAGTTTTCTATGAAGGGAAAGAGTTGAAAAAATCAGGGATAAGAAGGAGGTTAATTCTAGTTATATAGGGTTTAATTTAAGGGCAGTAGCTCTTTGTTTTTTTCTTTTGATAGCAACTGTTAGGAGTTCAGGAAAAGGTTTTTTGTCTTCTGAGAAAAACTTTTGAATTAACAAAGTGAAGCAGACTATTTTTTGATGTACAGTTCCATTGGTTTTGAAACACGAATTCGTACCTGTAACTACCACCTCATTCAGACGAGATCGGGCGCGTTCAGGGTGGTATGGCCGTAGACCACCACCTCATTCAGAATACAGAAAAGTTCCCTCACCCCAGAACATTCTTTCACACTATCCTTTAGGGGTACTCTCTGTTCTCCTGGCGGCCAGTGGTTCGTGTTGCAGCAGTCTAGTTTCATACATTTTTGAGGACGTCATATACATAGAATCATACAATGTTTTACCTTTTGAGACTGGTTTCTTTTACTCGGCCTAAAGCCTTTGAGATTCATCCAAGTGCTAACATTTTATACAGTTAGGTCTCCATATCCATGAGTTCTGCATCCAGGGATTCTACCAACTACAGATCAAATGTAAAAATACGAGTTTGTTGATGTACACTATAAAGTTAGACCTGTGATGATTGTGTCTATACTGAACATACACAGACATTTCTTGCTTGTCATTATACTTTAAGCAATGCAGTATAGCAATTGTTTACATAGCTTTTACATTGTAGTATGTATTGGAAACAATCTAGAGATGATTTAAAATATATAGGAGAAAGTGCATGGGTTATATGTTAATACTGCGCCATCTTGTACAAGGGACTTGGGCATCTCCAGATTTTGGAATCCAAAGAGAATCCTGAAACTGGTCTCCTACAGTCACCAAGGAACAATTACAGAAGTTTGTTTCTTTTTCTTGCTCAATAGCATTCCATTTTATGGGTGTATGCCTGTCTTTTTTCATTAGCTGGTGAACAAATATTTGGACCGTTTGCAGTTTCTGATTATGGATAGAACAGAAGTGGCGCAAATGGCTGTGCACGGATTTGTGTGTGAACATGGGTTTTCACACCAATTTACTTTCTACGAGTAGGATTGCTGTGTCATATGGTAAATGCGTATATAAATTTATTAGAAACTGCCAGACTCTTCCAGAGTGGCTGTACCATTTTGCACTCTCCCAGATATGTGTGTCAGTACAAAGAATAAAGTGAGATAAAACTAGTGGGACAAAACTAAGTCAGGTCCTCCTCCAATATAGATCCTTTTTGCATCTCTCTTTTCTCCTGAGAGCTCTTGACTGGGGAGCTATATGGTGGTCAAAGAACATTAGTCACACAGAAAATTAAATTCAAGTTTAAAAATAACAGAATTACTTTCCCACCATCACCCCAGAGGTATAGCTCTGCTTAAAGATGGTTTAGAGAATATGCTTAGGCCTGGGGTTCAGTTTGGGTGTTTTAGACACTTTCAGTTCAAATCTTAGGGACTCAAAATTGTGATTTGCATATTGGAGCAGGAAAAAAGATATTGAGGAAAAGGAAGAAGGGGAGAGAGGGGAAAAAAAAGAGGAAAAGAGGAAGAGAAGTGAGACAGTTGAGCATGTGATTCTTGGAAAAAATACAGAACAGTCTATGAAGTTTTAATTCCAGATGAATAGGCAATATTTTTCTAGTATGTCTCAAATGTTGCATGGGGGCGTACTTACACCAAAATTGGTTTGTTCTTTGTCTGGTATTAAAACTTAACTAGCCATTTTGTATTTTCATTTGTTATATTTGGCAGCTATTTGGATGCCAGGAGGTTGCTGAGTCCATTCATTGATCCAATAATAAAGAGTAGAAGAAAAGCATGACTGTTTCCCCTCTTTCCAGTGATGGGTGTTGCCTAGCCTGAGATGTCCTGCAAGCAAGAGAACTCAGGTTAGGAGAGCTTGCTTTTAAAGAATAGCAACACTCTCTGCTAGCAAATTATACTTTGATGTAAGTTTGCACACAGACTGATTTGAACTACAAGTTTTAGGAGTAAGGAGCTCATGAAGGAGGTTCTTCAAGAAAGAGCAGTCAGATGAATTGCTCTCTCAGTTGATACGTCTTTCTGGGTGCCTCATTTTCTTTCATTATTAATATAGTATAGCTAGGAAGATTTATTAAATTCTCCTTTCCTCTGTTTTCCTCTGTCTTTCCTCTGTCTTCTTGTACCTGTGAAATGGGAGCATTTGATTAATTAGTTAATTTATTTATTGCATAAGTGCAGTGTAGAGACATTATACAAGGTGCAATATGGCATTGTGATCATATTAGCTGGTTTTAAATCAGGCAGTTAAAGACTTGTTGCAACTTTTCAGTGCACTGAGGTTATCTTACTACCCACAGAGATAGCTGTTTAGTGACTTCACTTCTCAGGACCTTCCAGACCCTGCCCGTGCCTCTTTCCAGGGAAGTGAAGACCTCTGATGTCTGAGCTAGTGTCCCCCTTTCCTGGATCCTTAGTGGAGTTCACAGAGAATAATGCTGATAAAGACAATTGAGTTCTTAGGCTTGGCTCATGGAAGCAGAGCATCCAGAAAACGAGGCGGCGACTGGTGTGCTTTATCTGTGATGTAGAAACCCAGAATGCTGTACCTAGTTTGGGGGATGTACTTTATAGGGGAGATTCAACATATTGAAGAGTGATACTGAGATCAAAGAGCTACTAAATTGAAAAACTAATTAAGGAATTTGATACGGTTGTTCTGAAAAGGGAACAGTCAGAGCTGTATGACTTTTGTCTTCAAATATGTCTCAGGCAAAACAAGGTTTAGATTTATTCTGCATTCCTTATGAAAACATAGATTCTTAACTTCTATGAATCCTAGACATTTTTGTGAATGTGGTGAATGCTTTTGACATTTGATGAGAAAATGCACACACACACAAACTCTGCACATGCAAATTGGGAACTTTCAGGAGCAAAAGCACACATTTTTAGGGAACCTTCAGGTGTGTCATCTGCTTAGAGGGTAGATACAGAAGACAAGAGTAGCAGATTTCCTTTTAATAACTTTTTAAAGAACTTTCAAATAATTTGAGCTTTTTGGAGCTGAAATAATCTGCTTTCAAGATTGATAAGCTTTCTATCACTGGACAAGTTTCAGCAGAAGCCAGGTGGTCCCTGGATGGTGATGTTGAAGAGAACTCTTTTTAAATATGGTGGAGTTTTGGTTAGATGAACTCTAATTCTTTTAAAGCCCTGAGAATCAGTTAGATTCCATGAGTTTTATAGTAAAAGCCTCATATAACACGATTGGCCTATAAGGCATATGGTAATCCTGTTCACAGACATTGGCATTCATGTATGGTTTTATAGAGTATTTGATTTATTTTAGGACTTCTGCTTGATTTCCTCTTGATCTGCCCCATAATTTTCATTAGCTCCATTTGGAGTTCTTTTTTTGGGTTGGGCTCTATGGACCAGTACCCATTTTCATTGCAGTAATAGAGCTTTAAAACTGAAATATAAAGTCATGTGTTAGTTATCAAATTTC
>PVJO010010643.1:0-63275 GCA_004026905.1 Hystrix cristata
GAAAGAGAGGGGAAAGGGAAAATATGGAAAATGATGAATGAACCTGATATAAATAGGGAGGGAGGGAGGAGAGGGGAGGGGCGGGGGAGAGGGGGAGAACCAAGATGCACCATGTATAGGTACAGAATAAATGTAATGAATGTGATCAATGTATGTAGAATGTACCAATACATGCTCTTGGTTTAAAATAAAAAAAAAAAATAAGTAATTTTTGAGACTCAAGCGAAAACATAAATCACATCTGTCTATCAGTAAGGAAGAAAAAGATATTCTGGAATTCAGAAATTAATCATTATAAAATTATTTTTGGCTACTTTAAAATTGCAAAATATAAAGCTCAGTAGCTTGTGGTTCTAGACATAACAAAAATGTTATGTTTTGTAAGTTCAATTAGTAAATTTTCAGTGCACTGAAATAAAACATTATTGTAAATATGCTTAAATTTTATGAGTAAGAGGCTCAATTGTTTTTAATACAGTATTCATAAATGAAACATATGAATTTAAAATGTGTATTTTTCAAATTTAGAGTGCATTTTTTCATTTCATTTTAATCTTGAGCTTTATTTCCTTATTTTATCACAATGTTTGCAGGTTTCATGTGTGAAAAGGTAAATTGGCAGAAATGGTTTCATTTTCTAGGGGCCGGGGTCTACACTGTTACAGGCTTCTACCTACTGAAAAAAAACCCCAAAGGCAAGCTTACCTAAGAGCCCTTAGGTGCTTCCTCTCTTCAGGAACTTGTCCATCATCCGCGGAGCCCTAACCTCCCCAAGACACACCAGGCCCAATCGGCTTATTCCACCCACCTTCTACCAGGCAAACCGAGGGAGGAGATCGGGGCGTGGTCAGCCGGTGGGGCAAGTGGGCGGGCCCTGTCAATCACAGAGATCAAGGACACTTGCCGGAAAAACAGTTCCCAAGTCCTGCACCTGGGAGCAATCAGAAAACGCTGTCTTCAGTTCTTCTGCAGCAAGATGAAGTAGGTCTCTGATAAGAGAGCCTGGCTCTAACATCAGCCTGAGGAAAGGGGACTACAAAGAGGGCCGCCACTGAGTGGCCGCTGTGCTCTTCCTCAGTGGCTGCCTCTCACCCTGCCAAGCTGATTTCTTGTCCTACCTTTAATTGGCCTGCATCTACTCCACAGAGCATACTTCTTTTCCTACCTTTAATCAGTGTAAAACCTGCTACCTTCTTCATTCGTTTTGTCCAGTTCTCTGTTCAGGAAAACAACCACCTGGAAAGAATCTCTAGAAGGAGCCCGCAGCACCCCAGACCCAAGTACCAGAACCTTGTTTCAAACAATAGCCTACAAGGAAGTCAATAAATAAAATGCATTAGAAGAGAGGTATTCTGACTGGAGAAAGTGTGTATGTGTGTATGGGGGAGAATATCTTCAAGCCTGTTTTACACCCCACCCCCATTGGTTTCTAAGGGCCTCCAAAGAACCGCTAAAAAGCACTGTGTATTGAAAACCCTTCACCTAAATACTGCCTGCTTGGCGCAGGGCTGTTGTCAGAGTCAAGATAACATTATAGCTCTGAAAGCAAAGCAGAAAAGATTTCAAGTACCAACAGATACCTCTCTTGTTTATGATACTTTGTACCTATCTGAACAAGAAACAAACAGTAAAATGAGTATCTCCCAACAAGAACAGCCTCGGAGAAGCAAAGTGTAAGTATGCCTTCCCTCTGTGCCTTTGTAAAGGGAGAGCCTGGGAAACTGTTGACTAAAAGAACATGGCTTGCTTTTCCAGCACGTGTCGTTAATTGTATGTTTAAACCCCACTGGAGCTCTTGGTAATTGAGATCTACTTTTGAAAAGTCTTCCCAAAGATCACCAGGAAAATGCTAAATGCATAGTAGCAGGTAATGTTTGTGGAGTGTTTCTGGCAGGCAGGCACAGTTCAAGGTTCTAAGTGTTTGGGGAAGCCACAGAATGTCTTAAATTCCATTCAAGTCTTCCCTACAGCCGACACCCCAGCCTGGGATGGAAAGCAGGACTTCTCAGTCTTTCCCCCTTTCCGTTCACAACCTGAGGCAGGATTCCATAATCTAGGAGAAAGAACTCAGGTGAGGACATTTGTTAAATTCTGCAAATGTCAGGCCCAGTGACACAGGACTGTAACCCCAGCACTCGGGGAGGCTGAGGCAGAAAGAGTGTAAATTCAAGCTCAATCTGGGCAATTTAGCAATTTAGAGAAATCATGTCTCAAAAAAAAAAAAAAAAGCTGGGAATGTAGCTCAGAGCAGAAGTGCTTGGTTCAATCTCCAGTACTACCAAAAAAATGCAAATTCCCAGGTTCCACCCTCAGATTCTGGCCTGGGGTGGAGACCAGCAATTTGTCCCCCTCCCACTTTTTTTTTAACCTACCAAAACATATGATTCTAATATCAGAAAGAACTGCTCCATGGTTGAAAAGAATGTTTCTATGGGGCTTGGCTACACAGAAAGAATTTGTGCTCTGTTTTCACAGAAGCCTTGACAAATCCTCTCATCCCTCCTTGGCCTCTAGAGCAAGCCCCTCTGGAGGCAGGAGCCTGCAGCTTCCTGTGTGCAGCTCAGCCCCTTTCTCAATGGCTTGGCTGGGCTCCTAGGAAAGGCCACAGCACAGAGAGGGAGTCCGCAGCATCCTACACCCAGCTTTTCCTCAGTCTGCCTGTGGGCTCAACTGTATCCAGCCCACCGCAATGCACAGGCAAGCTGGGACTCAGGCCTGGTTTCTGTCCCCCGCTGGTGCCAACAGCTCACTGCGGGCAGTCCAGCCCTCCAGACTCCTTCACAGGACGCCAGTTATCTGCTAGACTTCCTTTGTTTGCCAGAGCTCTGTCTTGGCATCTCTGCCAAGGACATATTTTGGCTGAATCCACTGATCTGGCCTCTGCATGTCTGGGGGAAACTATTTTAAGAGAAATATGGCCCAGGAGGCAGAAGGGAAGCCAGTGCTCTTGCCTGGCGGAACATAAGACTATAAAGGAAGCCAGATCTAGGGACCAGGTGTTGATTGGATCAGTGTCCAGCATCTTTCCAAGACTGCCAGGACTTCCTCGACCACCTCAGAAATCAGACAACTAGCAAGAGCAAGGACTTGCCAGGCTTTCTAAAATTCCTGTTTAATTCTTTTCTGTGCAGCTAAAAAGGTGGGGTGTGGGGAGGCGACAGGACAATGCACAGTGTAATCTGTTCTGCCTCTGTTTGGGCTTCACAGTGGAGCTGAAGCTTACAGACCACACAACTCACTGACACTGACTATGTCTTGAGGTCCATTTTCTGTTGCTGTATCTGAATACTGCAGACTGAGTAATTTATAAAGGCTTGTTCACCTTATTGTTGAAGAGCCTCCTGTTGAAGGTCAAGTGAGTGGGTCTGATGAAGGCCTTCTCTCCACTGGGGACTGTGCAGAGTACTGAAATGGTACAGGGCATCAGGTAGCAACAAGAGACACATACAAGAGACTAAGCCGAACTGATTTTAGTGTGTGTGCTGCCAAAGCAAGCACCGAACTGATTTTATAATTGACTCAGTTTCAAGATAAGCCATTCACCCAAACTAATCCACCAGTCCATGAATGAATGAATTTGTTTTAGAGGACAGAGCTTCTTTACAACCTACTGGTCCAACCTCCTGATACCAATGGGGATTAAATCTGAGTTTTGGTGGAGACATTCAAGTAATAACAGAATGGTTACAATGAATGAGGTTATTCCCCAGTTAGGCATGCAAATTATCAATCCTATTTGACTTTTCTCATTTCACATCTATTTAGAAAAGTCTTGCAAATCATTTACGAACAATTCAAATTCCTCTTCTCTAATATTCCTCCTCTTGACTTCTAGAGGATCTTTCAGCTAACAGTGATTGTTCGCATTAGATGATTTGACCAAATGTTTGACATGCGGTGACAACTTCTCGAGAGACGGAAGAGGGTCTTTCTCAACATTATATTTGCCATGCCACCTAGGATAGATGCTTATACACTGTAGGTGCTCAATAAATGAGCATTTCCCTCCAAACTGAATAATAGCTTTGCCTCGAAGAAAATAAACTCAATCATATGGACTGTAATATCCAGTGTGTATTTACTGGCAGAAAGAAAAGTGAAAAAAGAATTGCCGAATTGTTTTATTTGGAGCTTTTGCAAGCATATACTAAGTGAAACATCCACTGAAACAATATCTGGTTTAATAGTATGAACTTTAACACTGTGATAGCTAATCATTTTTTTTTTTTTTTTTTTTTTTTTTTTTTTTTTTTTTTTTTTTTTTTTTTTTTTTTTTTTTTTTTTTTTTTTTTTTTTTTTTTTTTTTTTTTTTTGGTGCTGGGGATCGACTTCAGGGCCTTGTGCTTGCTAGGCAAGCACTCTAACCACTGAGATAAATCCCCAGCCCTAGCTGATGATTCTTAAAGCCATCCTGGATTTGTTCTGCTTCAAAAGATCAGGATGCTGAGTACAGAGCTATGAAACATTCCTTCAGAGAAGATTTCTCAGCATGAAGTAAAAAAGTGGCTTCCGAACACTGCAAAAGAGATCCAGCTGTTAGTTTTGGCTGCAGACAAGCCCGGAGCTGTCTCCAAGTGGGGATGGCAGGATGAGATAAACATGGCTGTATGATGTCACTGAAATGGCCTTATTTTCATCAAAAGCTAAATTCAAATACCCTCCAGAGGAAGAGCTGTTTTGTTGTGCCTTGAATCACTATAGCTTTCTTAAATTAATTTTGCCTCTGTAGGTGAAAGAATTTTCCAACAGACTGCAAGCTCTGTGGAGAGAGGCGTGGAAATGGGGGTTATCGGCGGTGCTCCTACGGCAGCTGACTTGCAGGTAGGCCTGTCTTCCCAAAGTCCATGGTGCCCTGAGTTCAAAGACAAAGAGCCAGAGTTTGCGCTTCACTCTTAGCAGAGTCAGTGGATCCAGATCTGAAGCAGCACTTTCACTGGCTGGCAAGATGGTGGGTCAGCTCTCTAATGAGATGCTCTGGACAGAGCCCCTTCGAGAGCCTTCACAGCATCTCCCGCCCAGCTCCCCTCTCATATACACATACAGCAACACAGGTCCAGTCTACTTACCTCCAAAACCCAAAGCAATCATTGAATACATCCTGGAAATGTCTGACTTTGGAGAGCCAATCCAGACTCCATTGATTCTCCCACATAGAAGGGCCTGGGGATCACAGATCCCAACAGAGTTGGGGCAGATTTGTCAAGCCATTCATAGGCAGAGGTGACTCCCGATGCTGTTGTTGGGTGGACAACAGGTAAATTAGGTGGAATCTAAAACCAGACTTTCTGGGTTCAAGTCTGGCAGCTCCAATTCCTGTGATTCTGCTTCCCGGTACTTCAGATTTTCCTCTTCACTTTTATAAAATGTGACTATAAATCTCAACCTCACCAGGTACGGTGGTATATGCCTGTAATCTCAACTCCTTGGAAGGCCAAGGTGGGAGGATCAAAAGTTCAAGGCCAGCCTGATGAACTTAGTGAGATCCTGCCTCAAAATTTTAAAAATATTTTTTTAAAGAGATGAGCTTGTAGCTCAGTGGTAGATGACTTGCCTAGCATGCCTGAGGACCTGGGTTCAATCTCAGTACTGCAAAAAAGAAAGAGAAACAAAGAAAGACAGAAGGATAGAGAAAGAAAGAAAGGGAAGCACCACCAAAACAAACAAAAAACCAAGAATGAAGGAAACAGAGAAAGAGTCAAAATAAAACATAACAAAGAAAGAAACAAATTGAAAAAGAAGAAAGAAAACACAGAACCTTTAAATAGCCTCCCTGACCCAGATAACTGCAAGGTGTTTCCTGTGGCCAGACTCAAGTTGCGTCTCAGTGAGCGAGCAGACAGGAAGATTGTACAGAGGCCAAATTGTAGGCACTGTCCCTGCTGGAATGGCAAGATCAGACTTGTGCTGTCTGCAGAAGTGATTGGAAGTCACTATGGGGGAAGTGATTGGAAGACACCTATGGGGGAGAATAGTGGTAACGTTCATTTAAAAGGGAAACCTAGGAGGGAAGATAATAATGTGGTAGACTTGATAATAGCCTCTCAGCTACTTTTCTTGGATCTGGGTCATTACAGATGACTTCTCAGGCCTCGCCTTCAGATTCAGGATGATTTCCTTTCACTTGCCTTCCTGGTGAGCAGCTTAGCTAATAATTAACTACAAGAAGGGAAACACACACAAGCTTAATTTTCCAAATGATTACCCCACAGTGAAGCATAAAGCAATACACCTGTCAAGTGGAAGACACATATGCATACTCTCTGCGCTTGGCCTGTGTAATTCATCTTTGGACATGTGTCAGGGCCTAATACGCACTTACTTCATTTTCATGTTAGGTAGCAGGACTTAATAGGGCCTTGCTAAAATGGCAGTTGTCCTGTCTGTTGAGACTGGACTATAGAAGTGGATGCCAGAAACCTACGAGAAGGGTCTAGGAGCTCAGGGCACGTGCACACAGGTTGACAAGTCTCTGGCAAACATCTGGCGGGTATTTTAGGTGGGGTCCTCACAGGGCCTCTACCAGTCTTTACAAAAGGCACGGACATCTGTGATAGAGGGAGATACCCCACAGGAAGCATGGCTTAGCCAGCAGCCAGTGTATTTGGTGAACACAAGCCAGGGTCGAGCACAGAGCCTGGAAAAGGGAATGTGAGCTGGATTTTAGCCCCCACTGCTCCTTCTTGTTTGGAGTTTGAGCCACAATGTGAGGCAACCCAGGACCTCAGATAACAACACTTAACCCACCTTAAGGGGTATCACAGGATGGTCCAGAATGAAGACCTATTTTTGGAGATCACAAAATCTTTTCTAACAAAGAACAATGTAAAGAGTATTGAATACTCATGATGTATACTTTGGGGGAATGTGCAAGTGTTTATTGAATAAATGGTAAACAAGTGAAAGAATCTATCTCTATGAATAATATTATGGGAGACTCAGATGATGACAGAGATAGGTAGTGAGGTTCCAGGCTGATATCCCACAGACTCTAGTAGAAGGAGAAGAAAAAGGAGGTCTATTGCCCAAGAGTTCCAAATCCCAAGGTTTAATCTCATTGGACCATGTGACCATCCATGAGCCAATGAACATAGTCAGAAAAAAGGAATACTCCAGATGATTTCCAGGCTTGTCAGAACTCCCTGTGAGCCAGGCTTGGTGGTGCATGCCTATAATCCCAGGACTTGGGAGGCCAAGGCAGGAGAATCACAGTGAGTTCGAGGCCAGCCTAGACTGCATGGCGAGACCCTGTCTCAAAACTCCCCCCCAAGAAAAAACAAACCACCTCCCTGTGGTAGACAGACTTAAGATGGTTGTCATTGGTTCTTATCTCCTGGTCTTCATGCCTTGTGTGCTGTCCTTTTCTTGAGTGTGGGTTCAACTTCAAATGAGTAGAATATAGCAAAAGTGATAGTATATCACTTCCGAAGTTACAAAAAGATGGTGACTTCCATTTTGCTCACATTGCCTCAGTCTCTCAGACACCTCTTTCTGAAGGAAGCCACTTACCATGTTGTGAGCCACACTGTGGAGAGGTCGACATGGCAAGGAGTTGATAGGTCTGACCAAGACTGAGCAAGAGCCAACGCCTGCGAGCAGCAACATGTTTGAGCTCAGAAGCAGACCTAGCCCGGTTGGGCCTCGAGAGGATTATGACCCTGGCCAAGACTCGCCTTCAGTCTTGAAGAGAGCAAAGCTTGTGGAAAAAAGCACACAGGAAAGCTTGACCCACAGGACTCAAATCTACAGACGCTGTGAGAAAATATTTGTTGTTTTAAGCTGCTAAGTATTGAAGTAGGTTGTTGTACATGAGCTGTGAGAAAAAAATACAGTGACTGTTTAAATTTTTGTTAAATTTTATTATAGTAAAAGACACATCACTGTTAATCCCCCCTCAAAAACTCCCCTCCAATTCAAACACACTTTTCCCATCACTCTGGCCACTCTCTGAAGTCCTCTGGAAGTCCTCTTTTGTGTCTTTAATTGTGCTGTCATGGCTGCCTCCATGTCCTGAATCAATTCAAAATGTTTACCTTTCATAGTCACGTTGACTTTGGGGAAGAGCTGGTAGTCATAAAATGCCAAATTCAGTGAATGAGATAGAAGAAAACACACTGTAATGTTTTTATTTGACAGAAATTGCCATAAAGGGTTGATCAATGAGGTGTGATTGAAATAATTAAATGCTTAAATTTTGAATTAAAAATCTTAAATTTTAATTTTAAATTGTTTAATTAAGAATTTTAGTACAGTAAGATACATCGATCTCCCTCAGAATACTCCTGCTTACTTTAAACACATTTATTCTCTCATTCTTGGTAATATATCTTTTAATGTAAAAAGGTTTTTGAAATGTAAACATTTACCATAATTTTTGACCATTCCTTTGTAGATAAACCAGTACCATCCCCAACCCCTCCACTACACAGAAGGATGTAAGGTTGGGACCACATCACCAAACAGAGCCTGAGAATAAATAGGGGAGGCACGGCCCCAAAGGAAATTCTGGTTAACATATCCAATTTAGGTTCATTTGACTGAATGTATATGTTTCAAAATCATAAAACAAAAGCATTCTTCTGACAACTTAGCCACAGAGGGAAAGACAAACTTTCATACAAATGCATCAGGCATAGATTTGTATTGACCTGGCTTACAAGAAACTTTGCGAAACTATGTATTGTGAGTAATGAGGGGTGGGAACACAGGACGGATCATGGTTTTTATCTTCTGTTCACCTTGTCAGAGGGGAATTGCTCAGACCAAGTTCAAGAGGAACTTTCCTATGCTTTAGAGCTGGCTGCTTTGGGTTTTTAGTTTCCATTATTATAGAAACCCTGAAGTACTTCCTGTTGATAAAGATATGTTTTTTCCCTTCCCCAATAAATAAGAAATTGAATAGTCTAAGAAGAAGCTAAAATATCCACGATTCTTTTGCTATGGTATTGTGCATTTGCAGTTCAATTTGAAATCTGGCATTGAGATCTTGATTAAAATTTTTCTTCCAAAATGTCCCTGAAGCAGCAAAATAAAAAATGAGTAGGCTCTGAATTGCTTCAGTTGCTACAGGATATTCAATATGGTGGACTGAATTTTCATTTGGTTCACTTCTGTATCTCCATTTACTTTGCCTGGCTCATGGTAAATACAATGGGAAAAATACACTGCTGTAAAATATTCAGTCACTAGAAAAAGTAGAAGTTCAATTAAGTACTAAGGAGACTTTGACTTGATAACAATAATCCACTACAACCCAGGTCTTTCCATAGTAATATTTTTTTTGTGTGTGTTTGCTGGGGATCGAACTCAGGGCCTTGTGCTTGCAAGGCAAGCACTCTAACCACTGAGCTAAATCCTCAGCCCAAACCCAGGTCTTTCCAAATGAATGACGAAAGTGACAAAGTAGAGAGAAATTAGGAAATAAGTTGAAAACTAAGAGAATCGAACGCCACAGGTATATTTCTTAGGACCAAGGAAGTGTATATTAGTTTATGCAGCTACTACATAGTGTGATGTTCCCTTGATATTATATAGCATGCAATTAATTCATTGATTGAGTTTGGGGATTGTTTGACCTAGTGAGATATTGAGAGCAACATTGAGGGATTCAGTTAATGTGTGTTTTCAGATTAATAGCTCTTCAATATGCTACTGGATACCTGTACTCTTTCCATAAACACTGAGACCACATTTACTAAAAGTATTTCTTTATTATCGACTGTGTACCTTTTTTGAGATCTGCTTACTCATAACTGAGGTTAAAAAAATTTTCTCTTGTTTCTGTGCCCCAAAGTTACAGTTGTGAAGTCTGAAGGCCTGGTCAGGATCTAATGTGAAGTCTCTGAAGTTCCACCTGAGCTCCATGTTGCAAAGAGCCTTATTTGTCTTTCATTGTATATTTCTCCCCCAAAACTTCAAAAACTAAAACAAAAATGTTTTCTAAATTTGCATTGGCCTGCACTTTCCTAGACAATCAGAATCTCACTAGTGACAATAGGATAGTATTATTCAGCTCCAATCACGCACTCCATGTGTTGCTGTTGTTGTTGTTGTTGTTGTTCCCATTCTTCCTCGGAGTCTGACTCCCCCAAATCCTCCCAAGGAGCTGAGGAAGCTCTGGGTGTATCACCTCAGTGTCAGGATGTGACTGTCAACAGAGAGCACCGTCCCCTCCCGTGTGTAATGTGGTACCCGCCTGCTTTGGGGACATGCTCGGACCCCGGCTCTACCCTAGCTGCCACGTCTCAGAGCCGTCTGACCTCTGACCCGTGCTCCAGCAGAGCCTTATCCATATGCTGCTGTGCTGGGCTATGCTGCCTGCTTCATCAAGCTTTTACTCAACTAGCAAAACGGCTGCTGGCCTTTGTACTTTCTCCATTTCATCTCCCTATATGGTCGGGGAGATTCAGTAAAAGAGCAAAGTCCAAAAGCTCTAACTAAGCTCACTCTTATACTGATCTCCTTTCCCAGTACTACTGCACCTCAGTGCAAAGAACTCTTTCTGCCCTCAGGGTGAGTCTTGCCAGCCCCACTGGCCGTAAAACATGTCTGAAAACTTAGCATGGGTAGTTTGAATCTCAAAGTGAGACAACCTAGTTCTCACATCAAGAGATAATCACTGAGTATGGTGACACTACTCATTCTGGGAGGCTGAAGCAGCAAGATCACAAGTTCGAGCCCTGCCTGGGCAAATTAGTCAGACCCTGGCTCTAAATAAAAAATTTTAAAAAGGGCTGGGGTCACAGGTCAATGTAAAGGCCGAGTGTTCAATCCCCAGTGCGTGTGTTGGGAGGGATGGATTAGTACCAGACTCATAATGTGAAACATAATATTGTTTGTTGAGGGATTGGATTCAAAACAACACTCTATTGATTTTAATGAAAGAAAAGTCAAGAAATGACTAACATTGAATATGGGGTGTGAACATACTATGTTAATTAGCTTTGCACTAACGTAACAAAATACCTGAGATAATCACCTTACCAAAAAAAAAAAAGGAAAAAGATTTAGTTTGGCTCATAGGTTCACAGGTTTCAGTCCTTCATCAGTTGGTCTGTTGTTCTGGATCTGTGGCAAGGCAGGACACGTCACAGTATGGAGTGCATTGTACAGCAACTCATCTCACAGCAGCTAGGAAGCAAGAAGGAAAAGGGCAGGGGCTGGAGGCCCGTGTCTGCTTTAAGGGCAACCCCTCAGTGACACAACTTCCTGCCACCAGGCCCTGCCTTCTAAAGGCTCTTCCACCTGCCAACAGCATTAGGGGGCGGGGGCAAGCCTTCAACACAGGGTCCTTTGGGGGAACACTCAAAATCCAAACCATCGCACAAACTAATTAAAGAATTCAATATTCTTTAATATTAATATATCTCACTACAATCTCACTTTAAAGGATTTTGGCTTGCAGTGAAGACCCAAACTCTGAAATCAAACCCCCACTTGGATGTTGCGTTTAATGTCCAGGTCACTGAATCTCTCAGAACCTCAGTTTCCTCATTTGCAAAATGAGGATAACATAGCCAGCATCTCCTTGGGTTGTCGTTGGTGCTCAATGAAGTTATGAAGATAAACAGGACATAGTAGTGGGAACAGAGGAAACACCTGGTTGAGTTTAGCCATTAGGTATATGATGTGCGTATATGTATGCATCAAGATTTCTTTATATTATAATATAGATGTTCAAAAGCATTTTTGCAGCCCTGCTGGACAGTAGTCAAAACATCTATGAAAAGGTGGATTGCTATTTTTAAAAATTAGCCTCAAATTTTGATCAAGAGTGACATTTCTAATTTTTTCTGCTATGTGTATAGCACAAAGTTCTCACAAATAAATAGCATCCTTTTGTACAGATTTTTAGCTTTCTCTGCAGCCCAGGGCAGCTCCTCTCAAATTCTTCTGAGAATGCACTGACTTGTTCCAGAATCAACCCACGCTGAGTTTGCTATTCAGACCAGATTATTACCAGGCAGTTGGAGGGGTCAAATTCCCACAGCCAATTTTCTATAAAAATCCCAAGTAATTGAAATGGGAGGAAGGCACCCAGTAAAAGTCAGGGTGAATAATTTAGCACAGTAGCTGTCTACAGTCTCTGAGACAACATATTCAAGGCGTTTTATTAGAGGGTTGACTAAGCTGCTCTTGTCTCCAGAGCGTCCTGGCTTCAGCCCACCCATCTCATGGAGAACAAGAAGTGTGGTTAAATGAGCAGGCAGTCGGATCCATTATTAACCCTTCGTGATACCAGGGCCACCCTGTGATGCTCTTTCATGGCACTCTTTGCTCAGTGCGAACAGTGGTGTTGTTGTACTAGACATCTTTTTAAGGTCCCTATAGACAAACATCACAACTGGCCATAGTGGCCCCCAAGTAAGAGTGCTGCATCCTCTCCCTGGCTCTGCAGATCCCCTCAAGGGGCTGCCCCATCTGCTAGGATAGGGTTAAACTGTTACTATTTTGGAAATCTACACTCAAATATTGGTTAAGTGCGATGTTTTAGATTTCCCCACACTATGTCATGAGAACAACATTCTCACAAATAAATGGCCCCTGTTTCTAGTCAGGACTAGTCAGGAGTTGGGGGCTACAAGTGGCAGAAAAGCAACTCCAGTGAAATTCAGAAAAAAAGCCCGAAATTTAGTGATTCATAATGCAGTTAGGAATGCAAAGTTACTCCCATGATTGGATGAAGGTCTGGATCAGAATGGTGTTCTTTGCGTGTGATATCTGCAAATCAGTGACCCCACTCAGAGTCTCTGCGTCTCAGGGTCCCTATGGTCAGATCCATAAAGTCAGATGGCTAATACCTGAAAAGAAGAGTTGGGAAAAATAATGTGATGAGCAATGAAATAAAAGCGAGAGGTTTGGGAAGTTCTGTGGGCTGCTTCAAATAAACTGTAACCATTTAAAGGGCTTATTGGTGATGTAAGCCCTATGGCCAACTGTTTTATTATGGGCTGAATGGGCCACCCCCTCCAACTCACAATGTGAATGTATCTGGAGTTATAATCTTGAAAGCTGTGATTAAGGTTAAATGCGGTAATAAGAAGGATGGGGCCTTACCCAGTTTGAGTGGACACCAGTGGTGCATGCTCAGAGGGAAATGGTTATGTGAAGACACAACAGGAAGGTGGTCATCTGCAACCCAGGGAAAGAGGAAGAAACTAACTCTGCCAACATCTTGCACATTGACTTCCAGCTTCCAGAGCTGTGAGAAATGAACTTTCTGATATTGACAACACCCAGTCTGTGGCATTTTGCCATTGCAACTCTCACAGACAAATACACCAAGAAAATTCTAACTCTTCTTTTCCTGCCTGCCTCATCTTCCACCCCAGCACCTCTGTTGCCACGTCAGGTGTTTTGTTTTTTCTTGCAGGCCCACTCCCTGTTTTGCTCTCCTCTTGGAAAGCTGGGTGGGCTACCAGCAATGCACTCCTCTGCCCTCTGCCTTCTTGTTGGGTTTGGTCAGGGGAGCCTCCTCCACCTATCCCTGGAAACAGACAGGAGGAGAACAGTGACATCTGTATATGTGTCCCCAACTCCTTTCCTGCAAGGTCCCCTCCGGCTGACTGTGCCCTCAGTTGAAGATTACATCTTCTCTCAAGGCAGCCTCCCTGCTGTGCCACCTGTAGCCCTTTCTCCTCCCAAGGCCTCAGGCCAGGGGTGGCAGCAGCTCTGTTGACACTGGCCCTGGCCTGCTGTACTCTGTCCATGCTCCCTGCACCCACACTTCTGCCAATAGTCATTCTGCAAACGAAGCCTGGCCAAATCATCACAATTTGCCTTGAGACTCCTCTTCCTTGACTAATAAACCTCTCTGTGAAACAGATGGGAAAAACGAAGGACAAAACCTTCTCTCCTCTACCTGGAAGAAGAACCACAGACAAGAGATTCCAAAGCGTGTTGTGCCCTAACATAGAAAGTCCATGTCAAGTAAGTTTTTTTTTAAATGTGCCCTCTGTCATCGTAAATCACTTCCTTAAACAATACAGTCATTTTTATACCCTTTGGGGGCCACCTTTCATCTTCGCCTTCTAATTATACTTCATATCTTGGACTCTTTAAGGCTATTTGCTAGAGTCAGCTTATTAATTGAAACTTGCCTGTGCCTGGTAATTTTGACTGCTCAGTAGTACCACCTGCATCACAACCAACGATGGATCGTGACTTTCTTGTTTTTTTCAGAGCTGAGAAACTATATTTTCAACCAAGAATTTTTCTTTGAGTTTTCAGATACTGAATTTGAACTCATTATACTTATGCCTTGCTTATTTGTATAGAAGAGGCTCTGTAAGACTTCGTCTCCTTTATTAAGCAATGGGATATATGCATTTTCACTGATTGATTACTTTATCACACATAACATGCTCTATAACTGTGGAAAACTGGTCTGGTAAATCCAATTCTACAAGCTTCTCTACAATGGTGAGCATTTAATCTCCTGGGGAAGCAATAAAATGTTTGAACATTTGAGGTTCTCTTTCCTTTGGCCAGTAACCTCAACCCCTCCTCTTAGCAATTTTATATTCAGTAACTCCAAAGAAAAGGTGCCCATTTATTTAATGGCTACTATTTCCCAAGTGTTCCACATTGTTTATTTTATTCTCAAAGCAATGCTAGGAAAGCAGACCTAATGATCCCATTTTGACGGCCAAGGAGATAGGCTCAGGGAGGCGGTCTAGTCTGACACGCCCATTATATGGTAAAGGATGGGAGGGTCTCAGTGGTTCCAAAGGCCATGCCTGGGTATCTGAGCCCTGCTGCGGCTGCTTTGGGTCACCTGCTCACTTCGCAGCACGACCTTTACCTGACTTTAGAATGCTAACCCTGAGATGCTGCCCCCTTGTGATTCTCTCCTCTCTCTGAGTTGGACCTCACCTCCTCCAGCATTTCCTGCCCAGCCAACTCGACTCAGCTGTGGGACACGGCTACTGACAGATTAATAGGTGAAGATGTGAACAAATGCTTTCCAGAATTTCACTTGGTAACACAGTGATCTTTTGTCTCCTAAACTAGAACTTCTATTTCTTGAAAACTGAAACCATAGTTTGTTTCTTTAGGAGCCCCCAAATCCCTCCACCACAGTTTCTTTCTGTTCTTTACTATGTATCAGACATCCTCACAATGCCACCGACTGACCTGGAGAATAGAATAAAACTGGAAATTACAGGAAGTTTGGCTCACGAAGGGGAAGTTCATCACACCTCCCTGCTTTTTAAAGACACATTTTTCTAGAGAACAATAAAAGGTCCATCTTACCTTGTTATTTCCCTGAGGAACCAGGTAGAGGACTTAAGAACTACTCGCAGATAGATTTATTTGCACTTAGTGCTCTGTTCTGTGTTCTGCTGTGCCTTTATGGATTTTAAAGGAAAAGAATTGTTTGGGCAGGAATTCACCCCTCAGAGGCCCTGTGCTGTAGCGAATGGGAAGAAGAGGCCTTGTCCTCATGGGTAAACTCATAGAGAGTCAGAACACTACACATGCGTTTTGCCTTACCATTGAATTTTTTAGTTAAGAGGGTTTGATGAGTTACTCTCAGTCTAGGCCTTAGTGTTCATGTCTCAAAATAAAGACAGCTCTTTTATGTTTAAGGAACTCACGTGAAAAAAGCTAAGTCAGCTACTCACAGATAAAATCAACTTGTTGTGATTTAAGGAACCCTAGAGAGACTTCCCCCTCCCTAAATATTCTCACTGGTTTGTCTTGAAACAGGAAAGAAGCCCCATAATTTCTTGCATCTGAGTTTGGGGAATGTAGGCTAAACTACTGGTACCTTATCTAGAAAGGTGTGATAATAATTTTGCCTTTAAGATGCACAATTCCTCCCTCATTTTATTATTTCTGAAATCAAGATATGTTTTTACAATCAGTGAATAGTTAGTATCATACTGCATGTTTCCCCTGGATAATCAAGTTGTTATTAAACTGATAAAAACCACATGAAAAGCTTGTTAAAGATAGACACCTCAAAGAATAGGCGCCAAGTGAAGAGGTCTGGAAGGTACCCAGGAACTTGCATGTGAAATAAGCATCCCAGGTGATTCTGAGCAGGTGGACCTGCTTTTTAAGAGTCCTCAAGTCAGGATTTTCCTGGGTGCTGGAAATACGGTCTTAATGGACAAGGGTAGTGTCAGTTCATAGACTGTGCCCTGTGGAGGCTGGTCGGGGCCTCACTGCATTCAATCTCCAATTCAGAACCAGACACTGGGGAGAGAGCAGTATCCCATTAAGGATGGTAATCACTGCTCTTGTTTTCTGAGCCTGGTCATGCTGAATTGTATTCCGTCAAATGTTGCTATTTTGACATTTAAATTCTGCCTCCCAGGTGCCTTTCACTTTCACCTATTTCACAGATAGACAAATTAAGTAAGTTTCTGTCCATTCTGAGTGGATCTTGAAACTTGACGCAGAGCCAAGTAGCTCATGTGCTACCATTTGGTAGCTAATGAGTGATTGTTAGGGGACAACAGAAGCTACTCTTCTCTATGAAGGTGTTACAGGATATAACCAGGTGTGTAGATTCAGCTACACAGACACTAAGTAAATATTTATTAGTCGGCAAAAAAAAAAAAAAGCAGTTCTTACTACCCTGCATACAAGGTTCTCTCAAGAGTTGCCAGGACTCAAGGGACAGGATTCAACTGTCACTAGTGTAACCAGAATTGGGCAACCAGAATCTTCCAGAGTTCACAGCTGGACACAAGACTAGATGGAGGCATCATTCATCAGTCAAAGGTGCTGACTGTAATTCTAGCTGGATACTCTGTCCGTGCAAGAGTGGAGATTCTCCGAACTCCAGTGTTTTAACTAAGCCACTTATCTCAAATATCTTTATTCACCAAAGAGACCCCATTTCTAAATTTCACTGTGTTAATCAAAATACCACTAATGTCACCAATAAAAAGTTCTGAAATTCATTAAGCTAATTGATAGATCTGTCTGTGAATAACTAACGTGCTTTGCCTCTGGATTGTGCATTCTTGATAAGAGTCTAAAAAATTTGGTTTAGAGCCTGAAACAATATGGCACACACAATGTGTCACTTTGGGACACTTACTGGAACACTCACTCTTATGAAATGAAGGATTGCCTAGTTCTAAAATCACAAAGCTAATAAAAGAGTGCTTTAAATTTATCGTAATTTTGGTTTTGAACTGGGAAGAAGGGCTAGAATAGTAGACAATGAAGTGCCTTGAAGAGCCTGCACAGGAATGTGCTATTTGCCTGCTAGGCATGCGGGAATGAGACAAATCCTACACCTGCTCCAACAGTGCTTCGGAGCACAGATCACACTGCCAGCCCAACACAGATTCAGCCAGTTTCAGGCTTCTTCCCAAAACATTCTAACTAAAGTTGCAGAGCCCTAACATCCACTCCAACCATACTGTTCTTATTTTTGTTTTTGTTTTTTCTATAAAAACCAAGGCAGAATAACCATGGTCCATGGAATATTTATATTTGAGTGACCAGGACAGGTTTCTTAATCTCTCTGATCCTCGCGTTTCTCATCTATAAAATGGTAATAATTTTACCTCCTTCCTAGGGTGGTTGTTACGAAGATTGTCAGTGTGTAAGAAAGTGCCTGCTACAGAGTAGATACTCAAGTGATTTTACTTTTAGTGTCTGTGTCTTTTAAATCTATAATTTTGTCTCATTTTTGAACTCTTAGGATAAGATCTATATTCTATAAGTAGTACTGCGTCTCACTATTGCTGGAGATTACTAGTCACTGATTTTGTGCCATAAATCTTACCCTAAATCTTTTAAACTCTAGAAGTTCGGTTCTGAGGCTTCTGATCCCAATAAAACTTCACAAACCACTCTTATCTGCCTGCTGGTCTTATCAGGGTGAGCTCTCTCTTTTTGCTTCCAGCCTGGCATAGTTTTCCATTTCTAGTCCCGCAATCAACAAAAGAAATCAGTTATATTGCTAAGGTTTCGCCCCACCCATTTATCTCCACCCTTGTATGAAAGAGCCTTATGCCTTTGATGGCCCGTGATGGCCAACAGACTACCACAGCTGCCTTCCATCCTAATCGAACAATTGAGCTCCAACAGTCTTGGCAACTTTTCCTGCTGGAGAAGCGCCTCATTTGCTAATAAAACTTCATTAACTCTAATGGTTGCTTCCAATGGCAGCCTCTCTGAGAAAAATCCCCTCTGTATTTGCATGTTGAATAGCCTCTTTCCTCAAAAAGCTAAACGTGGATTGTTAGAAAAGGGCTTTGCCCTTTTCTTTTTCTGATCGGTTAAAACAATCCTAACACAGATTTTAAACAGCTGCTTCCTGCTTTCCTCAAAAGGTTGCCACTCATCCAGGGCAGCAAGCTGTGGGCACCAGCATTTTGAATCAAATTTAAATCCCTCACGGTGGTAATTTTGCTGTTCCCTAACTTACCATTGGCCTGAGAGCTCCCAATTATGACACACAACCACATTGCCACTGTCCCCACCTGCCTTTAAAAGCATCTGAGTAACTCTCATCCCTCCTGGGCTCTGGGTATGAGAGTCATTGTCACATTACGAGCAGCGTATCAGTAAGTCAGTTACTTGGCCAGCCAGGATTATATTTAATGGGTGATACCATGAAAGTTTTCATACAGGGGTGGAATGAGAAAAAGGTCTGATCACAGGTCTGGGATAGATGCCCTGGAGTACAGAATTCAGTACCCCTGATGAATGCTACTAGAGGAAGTTTTATTGACAGAGAAGTGTTATTATTAGTTGCTTCCTATCACTATACCCAGAGTCAGTGGTTGCCCTTGGTAAAAGCAATAAGAGAGACAATCTTTTGTCATGGTTCCCCTGACACTGGGGAGTGAAGAGGGACCTATGGCTACAGAGATCACAGGCACCATTTCTTCCATCCTTGAAATTAAGTGGACATTGTTTTGTTTTTCTTGTGTTCATAACAAATGTGAACCCCAGGGCATTTGCTGGTAAGGTCCAGATACTACAATCCCAGATCCCTAGAGGGAAAACTAGGAAAGAATCTGCTCTTCAATTGCTCCGCTGCTGCCAGGTGATGAGTATCTCTGACAAGCAGAGCTTCCATGACTCTGTGTCTCACAGCATGTTGATCCAGGTCCCCAGCCTGGCCTCAACATTGCAGCACCCCAGTTAGGCTTTTTCCATACCCCCATCCCATCTTTCTGTTGCTCCCCTATTCCTCTCTTTCTTTAACCAAGAATAGGCCTATCATTGTGGGGTTTCTGCATTGAGGAATAAGCCAGGAGAGAAAAAGACAGTGGACTAGACGGAGCCTGTGCTCACCAACGTTTCTGTGTTCACCCAAAAGCCGTTAAGTAAGTGGCCCTGTGAGAATGAGGCAGGAGATTAGGGTGTGGCAAACTGGCTGAGCAAGTGGGCATGACCTGTCAATAATGGAGATCCAGAAAATGCTCAGAGAAACAGTCCCAAAGCCCTGCACCTGGGATGAGTCAGAGACTGTTATCTTCAGGTCTTCTTACAAGAACTCAAGCAGGTTTTGATGGGACAGCCCAGACCTGATGTCAGCCTGAGAAGCGGGATATAAAAGATGGCTGCCATTGAGCTCTTAGCCACTGTGCTCTCTCTTTCACAGTGGTCTGCTCTCATCCTGTAGAGTGTGCTTCTTTTCCTGCTTTTTCGGGAGGGGGCAGGGTGCTGGGGATTGAACTTGGGGCCTTGCACTTGCTAGGCACATGCTCTGCCACTGAGCTAAATCCTCAACCCCTCTTTTCCTGCTTTTAATTGGCCTACATTAGAGCTGCAGAGCATGTATATTGTCCTACTGTTAATAAATGTAAAACTGCACTACGTTTTGCACTTGTCTTGACCAATTCTTTGTTCAGGATAGAAAGAACCCAGAAAACAACTCTAGAAGGAGACTCCAGAATCTGGTAACAAGACGATTGGGGTATGACAAAAATGACAGGGATACATCTCGAAAGAGTTAGAAACCAAACAAAATCCAGAAATACTAGTAACCAAAAGATAAATAAAGTAACTTTAAAAATGCATTCTAGTCCGAAGGAAGGAGTAGTTGCTCAGAGGGATTGGAAGACCTTCCCCTCCTGTGGAGTGTTTTTTTTGAGCACTGGATCAGCAACAGGGAAGGAACACAGCTCAGGCAGATAGGAGATCTAATTACAACCAAGTGAGTAGAGATAAGAGTGATAATTCCCACCTTGTCCCTACAGATCTAGTCAAGGTTGGACCAGGATGCCATCTTAAAAGCTCTCTCCTATATTTGCCTTGATAGAGTAAGGAGGAACTGAACTTGAGCAGAATTGGAGCCGGAAGCCATCTTGAATAACTTCCTCCACCTAGGTACAGAAAACTTCCACATTTTCTGTATCTTCAAGTCATAACTGTCACTGGGGGACAGGAGTAAGTGGCTACCACTTGGTTCTTTGAGAGGATAAATAAGATTGATAAACCCTCACTCACCAAAACAAAGACCCATATCAATAAAATTAGAAATGAAAAAGGCAAAATTATGACAGACACCAATGAACTCAAGAGAGTTATTAGAAACTATTTTGAAAATTTATATTCAAATAAATTGGAGAATCTAGAATCTAGAAGAAAGGGATTCCTAGACACATACAACTTACCAAAATTGAACAAAGAAGACACAAAAACTCTAAACGGACCAGTAACGAGAAATGAAATTTACACATTAATCAAAACTCCAGCAACTAAGAAAAATCAAGGACCCAATGGATTCACCACTGAATTTTCCCAGAGGTTCAGAGAAGAACTAATGCCAATACTCCTCAAACTTTTCCATGTAATTAATTTAAAGGGAAAAATGTGTCCAAATTCTTTCTGTGAAGCCAGCATTACCCTCACACTAAAACTAGATGAGGATTCAACAACAACAAAAGAAAACTACAGGCCAATATCCTTGAGGAATATAGACACAAAAATCCTCCTTAAGATACTTGCAAACAGAACTCAACATCATTAAAAAGATCATACATTATGATTAAGCTAGCTTCATCCCAGGAATGCAAGGATGACTCAACATACATAAACCAATAAATATAATACACCATATAAATAGAATTGAGCAAATCATATGATCATATGATCATATAATCATCTCAATAGATGCAGATAAAGCCTTTGACAAAATCCAACATCCATACACAATAAAAATTTGGATGAAAATAGGTATAGAAGGACTGTCCCTAAAACTGACAAAAGCCATATATGACAAATTCACAACCAACATTTTAAGAAATGGGGGAAAACTGAAAGCTTTCCCTAAAACTGGGAATGAAAGAAATGTGCCCACTCTTACCACTCCTCCTTTACATAGCACTTAAAACTTTAGCCAGAGCAAACAAGCAAAAGAAATAAATAAAAGGGAAATGAAAAGGAAGAGAAGTCAAATTACCACTATTTGCAGGTGATATGATTCTTCATATTCAAGATCCAAAAACTGCCAGCAGAAGACTCTGAAAGCTGATAAACAATTTTAACAAAGTAGTAGACTACAAAATCAACACACAAAAATCAATAGTGTTCTTGTACACCAGTAATGGTGTACAATAGTTTCGAAACAGTGAGTTATGTTGCTGCTATGAACATCAGTGAAAAAATATCTGTTTGAATGCCTGCTTTCATTTCTTGGTTGTATACCAGGAAGTGAAATTACTGAAACATACGGTAATTCTGTTTAACTCTTTGAGAGAGCATCATACTATTACATGGCATTTTTACAATGTGTGTGTGGGCTCCCCTGGAAGGAACCTTCATGAGACACACCTGTCTTTTCCATTCCTCTCTCCCCAGCACCAAAAACAGTATTTGTCACCTAATGAAGATTCACATTTCACTTGAAAGATCAGTAAAGAAGACTTCAGCATCGCAAAAGACAAGGGTAAAGAGGAGTGGAAAGTAGAGTGGGAAAACAAGTAGGGATGAAAACTTTCCCCAGTGAAACTTCATCTGCCTTCTTTCCTCCCCGGGCAATCCTGGTCAACAGCCACACCATCCCACTTTCTCATCTTGCTGCTGCTTACTAACTGTCCTGGAACAAGTAGTGAACATGTTGAAAGAGGTGGTCAGAGCTCTCGTGTGCGGGCCAGACTGCTCCTTGTGCCAGACCTCACCAGTTTCTGGTCTAACGATTAGATGAAAAATGCCTCCTACCATGTCCAAAAGAAAGTGGCAGAACAAAGATTTTCCTTGTGCTGTCTCACAGCTAGAGTCCAGCAGACATTTAGGCCCAGAAGAGAGATGCAAAAAACTTCTGAATCCCTGGCACATCCTGGGTACCCAGTTCATGCGTGCTGATTGAATTCACAGATACATAAATAGGTAGGTAGGTAGATGGCTAGATGGGTGGATTGGATGGATTTAGGGATGGTTAGACAGATGGGCAGATAGACAGAAGCGATGGATAGACAAGCTCAGTGATGGGCCGGTAAATGCTTAACAGCCAGTTCTCAAACAAAACAAAATACTTGATTTGCAGTGGCCACCGATTTGATTTTCGTGATGTATATATTCCCACATGGCTGTTACTGGATGCAGAGTTGGGAAGAGGTGTTCTAGCACACCCCTGAATAGGATTCACCAATGGACAGATGGATGGATGGATGGATGGATGGATGGATGGATGGACAGATGGATAACAGGAAACTTCCTATAGTTCATCCCTTTTTGGTCTCCTTACCTGTAAACTGGACTATGGACTTCCATGATCATCAGTCCCCACTACTCACTGATAGCCTAATCCCCGAGGCCCTGCCATTCCTAATACAAACCCCTCATTAATATGTTTGCATTCCCGTAGAAATCTGTCAGGAGGGCAGAGTAGGCATCATCTGTCTCACTGACAGAATAGAAAACTGAGACATAACAAGCGCGAGGTGGCTTCCTGCCATCACAGAACAGCCAGTCAGTGGCTAGGGGAAGCCTTAGAATCTGGGTCACCTGGCGCCTGGTCTGGAACAGTCTCCTAAACTTCTGTTATCATTGTCCCAGAGCGATCAGTGAGAGGGACATTCGCTTCTTCACTTAACGAATCTTTTAGTTGATAAGTTGGAAATGCTCCCATATTGTGCTGAAGTGGGCATCTGGCGATCAAATTAGCCAGAAAAAATCCCAGTATGAGTAAAGGCCTTTTCTTCTCTTTCAGCCTGTTCTAGGTCCCTTTCTGTTAGGAGTCCTTTCTTTAAGCCCAGAGTCTTTTAGTAAAGGTAGTCGGGGAGAGGCCAGAACGTTGGTCCTCAGACACCATTCATGGTGAAAGGCAATTCTTTTTTACAGTAGGACTATGGGACTGGGGATTTAGCTCAGTGGTTAAAGTGTTTGCCTTGCAAGCACAAGGCCCTGAGTTCGATCCCCAGCACCAAAATAAAAAAATAAATAAATAAAGTAGGACTATGTTATAAGAGAAGTCTTATAGTATGCAAATGATTTTATCCTCGTCTTCACAAGTACTTTTCTTTAAATGGGGCATATCAAGATCTTGGAACATTTGTCTCCAATGGCAGTGTCCAGGAATGAGAGGGAACTTTGTAGATTGGAGGTCTTTTCAGCTGGTGGTTATCACCCACTCTGATCATAAGGCAAGTCTAGTGCCAAGAAGAGATTTGAAAAGGAGGAAAGGAAAGACAGCCTGGGGATTGCTACTATGTCCACTCGATCTCTCTGACATGAATCGTGGCTGGGGAGGGGATAGATGGACAGGAGCAAAATCAGTTCAAGGGAAATCAGAAGACCTTTCATACTTTCTGAAATCAGAGCCAAAGTTGGTAACATCCAGTTAAGAGGAAAAACATGAACATGATGTTGGTATCTGATTTCTCTTGGATTGACACCAAGTCACAGATTCTCCTTCAGCTTTTTCAAGGATGTTTGTTTGTGTCTCATTTCTTCTCCCCACATCCTGCGACTGTGGCTGCTTTTTCATGGTTCTTGGCTCCTAACCAGAGCCAGGTGGAATGCATGAGGCTGAGAAAAGCCCCCTGCTGGAGCTGATGCCTGTGCTGGGGATGGTTCCTCACTCCCCACGCACTACCCACTTCCAGCCCGAGACAAGAGTGCCAGCACCTCATGCCAGTGGCCAGCCTGACAATCCTTTGCTGTCTATTCCGTGGGCCAATTTTCCTTGCTCACTCCTCAAGCTGCCTCATAAGATATTATTAAATTGCTATGTTTTAGTACTGTTGCTGCCAACAAATATGAGACAGGACTAAATATTTCACTGGCACAAAGTTGGCTGACAGCTTAGTGTACGTCACTAAATTTCAACAAGAGATTTTTATTAGGATATTTACTTGCTAAAGCCAGCTAATTTGCCAAGTTGAAGAACTGACCCACTTATCCTCAGGAGTTCAGAAGCTGTAATTCTTCGAGACACCCTTGAGTATCCAAGTGGGCCATATTCCAAAAATAACCTTGACTTCAAAGGAGCCCAGGAAGTCTGGCCAATCTGCCTCTGAGCCTATTCTGGATTTCTGTCTTTTCTCTCCCAACAGCCACATGGCAAAGCAAAGCACATTTCTTTTAAGTCTTTGGCAAATACATTTTAAAACAGTAATGCCTAAACGTATGTAATTCAAAGTGATAAACACCATGTTAAGAATGTGGTTCGTACAGGGGTTGGGCAGATGTGATGGACAAAGGATTAGAAATTCTATAGTTCAGAACAGAGGCAGATGTTAAGGGTTTAGTTATAATTATAGTAAATTTCTCTGAGTGGTCTGCAAGACATGGTCTCATTACCCCACTCACTGCTGTCCTTCATTGACATACTGAGGTATAAGTTATGCAGCAGATGAAATTCCTCATTTTAAGGAGAATTGGGGGGAGGGGAGGTCAAGATAATCCTTACATTCAAAGAGTAACTAGAAGGACTCAAGGAATTTGGCATAGAGTTGTATTCTAAGCCAAATACTTCAGGTTGAGATGTGCTACAGTGACATAGTAAGGCACACAGCCACATCTTAAAAAAAAGTGGGTGCAGATTTTCTTTTTTTTTTTTTTTTCTCTTTTCTGGTCTCCTCTTTCTTTCTTTCTTTCTTTCTTTCTTTCTTTCTTTCTTCCTTCCTTCCTTCCTTCCTTCCTTCTCTACTTTATTTCTTTCTCTTTCCTTTCCCTTTTTTATTTTTTGGTGAAACTGTCCTATGCTCTCTCCTTCTCATGAGGAGTTACACTGAGCAAGCTCTTTCTCCAACAACAAGAACACAGCAATATATGTGTAATGTATGGTATGTGTAGACCCTGTGAGATATATCCATGTCCTAATTTCTAGAACTTGTGAATATGACCATATTTGGAAAAGGGTCTTTTTGAAGTAATTAAACATCTTAAGATGAAGGGTTCATCCTGAACATACCAACTTCAAGAAGCCAGGAAAGGATAATTCTCTGTGTATCAGGAGGTAATAGAGAAAGTCAGTAACCTCTACCACAGTAGACAAAGGGAGGCATTGTATTGCATGTTCTCAGCTTCAGCAAACAAGATGGGACAAGCCTTCCCTTTCCGAGCACAGTGGGGTGCCTGCCACTTGGTAGCTAAAGGTCTAGGTCAAATCTACCTCAGAAGGTGGCTAAGAATGTCAAGTGTAGGTGTTTATTCCCCTTATTGTAGAAGCTGGTTGTACCGCTGAAACGGGCAGAGAAAGAAGAGGACAACAAAGGAAAGAAGAAAAACTGAGGGGGAAGAGCCTGAATTTAACTTTGCTTACTTCACTCTATTTCTTTAGCTTTCAGTAAGCCAGGCCAGTAAAGGTAGCAACCACATCGAATGAACATTTACCGATTACTCACCAAGTATCATAGGGCAGGAGACAGCTGTGGTATGCTTCTGTCCTTAGGGAAACCAGGATCTAGAGAGGAAGGTGGACCAGGGAAAAAAAGAAAAGAGAAAAAGAAACGGAAAAAAAGTCTAGTAAATTCCGTGTTAGCTGTGTAGACAGGATGCCACAGCCGGAGTCTCTCCATGGGGAAAAGTACTTGGATTTATAATATATCATCATAACTTAAAAAAAAAAACCAAAAAACTTTGGGGGTGCTTGAGTTCAGACACAGGACTTCATATATGCCAAGCATGCACTCTAACACTGAGCTACGCTCTCAGCCCTATCGGTATTACCTTTTACAAAGTGTGTTTTCCTTCCCATTTGGTATCTGCTTGGTTTTGTATAAGTGTGCATCTTTCGGAATAAAGACCAGACACTGAAAGTGAGGCTTACTAGCCAATAAGAAAATGCCTCACATTTACTATGTACAATCCTGTCAGTAACCTGGCCTCAAAGGCAATGATCATATATATCTGTCCAGGGAAGACAGCCTGATCTGCTCCAAATTTTCTCTTCCAAAGAAACTAACATCTAATTCATGCCTCAGTGAAAAACGTCACAGAGATAAGAGAGACTCGGGAACGCATGCTGAGTAAGATTTCAGCTATTTCAGTTACTAGAAATGCTCTGCTTCCAGAAACACATAAATGAGACTCTGCTAGACTTAATTTCTGCACAGCAGTGGACACACCTGAAGGCATTCGTAACGCATTGTCGGACATTAGTAGCCAGCCTCCAGGAGGGGCTAGAACTCTTGTTGCATTTCTAACTACACAAATGGAGGAAACCGACTAAGAAAGAGCAGATCTAATGGACTCAAAAGGAAAGCAGTTACTGCAATTTGCTCTGGGAACTGGAGAGAAAGCCTTTCTGTGGGGTTTTGACATAGTGTGGCTCTGGCTTACTCTAGCTGTAGGCTCCATCAAGTGGGCACATTCTCCCTTCTGGCAGAGTAGGAGAAGCTGAAGTGTAGTATCTTCCCTTGCAAGAGACGTGTGAGGAGGAAACATCTTTTCCAAGGTTGTGGCTGTTGGACCCGCCTAGGATCTTGGCTTCAGGTGTTTGGTTTATCTAAAGATAAACAGTTAATTGTTTCCCTTTTCTTCTCATTTTTCCCTTCCTTCTGGTAATTTTGCTCCATTTGCTGGCTCTGAGGCACTTGCCCTCCATGACCCCTGCCATCTTCCCTTCCAGAAATCTCTTGTGCCCAGTTAATTCTTCCAACTGCAAATTCTTTATTATGAAATGTACTTCTTTTTTAAAAAAATATTTTTATTAGGCTTATTAATTTTACAAAATATTGGGTTTCACTGTGGTATGTTCATACATGCATATAACATTTCATTCATATTCGTCTCCCTATTACCCTCTTTCACACCACCTTTCTCCCCAAAATGTACCTCTTAACATGGCTTAGAGGATGCAGCCTATTATGAGATCAAAATTGTGCTTTGTAATCATCATTCAATTGTTCCCTGAAAGAAAATTGAGGTTTTTTTCCTCCTAAGTGAAGATGGCATGTTGGTGGTGACAGAAAAACAGTCGCCAGCTTTAGAGTTTCCCACACAACCTGTAGTATTTTCCATATGAGCAACCACAGCCCCTTTGGCAAAGTCTCTTAGGCAAGGTACCTGACTGCTAAGGTGAAGCCACTGAGGTTTCTGGAAGGGAAGGTGGCAGAGGCCATGGAGGGCAAGTGCCTCAGAGCCAGCAAATGGAGCAAAATTACCAGAAGGAAGGGAAAAATGAGAAGAAAAGGGAAACAATTTAGAGGAATGGCCTAGGGTAGGGGGTCAGAAGGCAACAGCAGGGCAGGAAGCGGGGGAGGGTGTCCAAGTGTGTGTGACTCAAGCAAAACTGCCTAGTCACTTCTTCATTTCTTTAGGTCATCTATTAGGTACAATCAGCGTTTGTCTACTCTTATAGATGTGATATTGTAATGGGTTACGGACAACAGAAGTTTATTTTTCTCTTACATAAGAAATGTAAGCAGTCCAGGGCTAATGTGGATCCCCTACAGCATCTCTTCCCAAATGTAACACAAATCACCACAGGGCACCCCAATAAATGTTAAATATTTGAAGAATACACTGTGATACTTGACATTTGTCAGATGCTGAGGGAATTACTAGCCTGAGGTGTTCAGAGTTTAAACTTTAGATCTCTTGATGTTCTCTTTGGCAATATCATATATCGGCAAAGCTGGGTTTGATGGTTGCTCTTCTGATAAAATGCAAGTAAATGACAATATTATTGTCCAGTGTGATCCCATTTTGAGAAGGTTTGAGAAGTTATGCAGTGACCAACAGGTACACATATCCCACGAGTAAGAGATGTGGTTATTTAAGAATGGAAATCAGTATTTTTTCTTAATTTATTTGTATTAATTTTCAAATGGCTTCCAAGTCATTATGGTAAGAATACATATTAAAATGTTTGGATGCAGCTACTTAAAAAACAGAATTTTTTATGTATTAGTTTGCCCCAGAGGCAATGTGAAAAAATTACATTACAGACTCTGCACTATGTGAAGTGAGAACATCTGGGAACTTCTGCCCCTGGGTAATGGCATCAGAAATCCAGGTTTTCTTGATTTTGCTGCCTGATTTCCCTAGGGGACTCCCTCTGTCCAGATGTCTTCTTTTTCTACGGAAAGAGAAGGGGCAAAGAAGGTCCCCCTTCTTTTCAGTCTACATCACGGTAGGTAGACTCATTGACACATCAGTTCACAATCCACTGACCAGAAAGTCATCAGTGGTTACATCTAACACCAAAGAAGGCATGGAAATTCAGCCCGTACTCTAAATCCCCAGAAAATTATTGGGGACTTTGTTATTGTTCACAAAATAGGAGAATGGATATAGGGGAGGGATGATAATTTGCAGCCTCCACTGCACACCGTATAGCTAGACAGCAATGATTCCTCTACTCTTAATAAGTGTTTAGCATTTGGAACAAGACCTCTGCAGATTCCTAAGTGAACTGAAGGGCTGCAGCAGGCTCAGAGAGCTGAAGGCGACAGGAAAACGTGCTGTAGTACTGGCAACACCTGCAAGTGGCACACACGGTGTGCAGATGTGCGTCACTGGTCACCACATAACAATGGGACATTAAGGGCTTTGTTTTTGTTTTTTGCCTTTTAGAAGTTACTAGCAATTTTCAGTCTGTAGACGATACAAACTTTAATTCACTTTTGGGACATAGTCCTTTGTTCTGGTAGTAGCTACTCTCTGGGCCAAGGGAAGACAGTGCTAGATTACATCTTCTTCTTGGCTGGGGCTCATTATTTAAACACTTTTGATGTGCTCCCTAACCACTTGTTTACATGCAATTTTTATTTAAAAGCCAACAATTCCCTTCTCTGAGATGATTTCAAATTATTGAAACATACCGATTTGATGATAAGGTCAAGGCAAGGGCTTCTCAGATGTAAATGATTCACTATGAGAGTGCAGGGTGACTAGATCCTTGCGTTGGCTGTTCCACCGAACTGGAGACCCAAGAGGATCGTCCCTGTCAACCTGTGAGGCTTTATCTCTGCCATCTGGAGTTGGGAGTGAAAGACTTCCTCAGCAGAAACAGGCCTGTGCAGGAGAGAATAAAAATAATTTGCCACAAACCATATAGAGTGCTCAGTTCATTCCTCAGCAAGGTTTCCTTCCTCCGGCACTTTTGTGACCAATGCTTATGCCTGTTCACAAGGCAGGCCACACTTCTTTATATCACATGCTCCCTCCTGCCTTGGCTTACCCTAGCTTATCCTAGCTTTGCTGCTGGCTTCATAAGGGGGTGATGAGAGCAAGATACATCTCCATGACCAGATTTGTCTCTTCTTTCTGGACAACATCACCACACAAGGCTACAAAAGTAAATAGCTGCTGGTGAAGGTTTTGGAGGTGGCTTAAAGACATTACAATGTAGGAGAAAAATCTTAAAATCTGGCACTGAATTTGGCCATTTCCGGAGTCTCAGGCAAAGGCAAACAAAATGTAAAAACATGTACTCCAATTCCTAATTCTGCTTCCTGTCTTAGAGAGGAAGCACTGGAATTGTTTCCCTTTGGAGAAAAAGTCATCCTCTATAGTCAGAGGTTAGACTTCCCTTGGATAGTGGGAGCACACTGCTCTGTGTTACTATGTTCTGCACACTATGCTGCTGGGAAGGGCACATCCAGTCTAGCAGGTCTGCAACCAGGGCTCCCAGTGGCCCTTGGGTTTCTGAGTATGTTCCTGCAGCAGCCACCACCTCATTGCTACTTCCTTTGGAAACTCCACATGAGCCAGACCCAGCAAGTTGCATATACTAGGCCCCTAATTCCAGTCCCTTTATTCAAGGTCACAGAGACCAGTGGAACAGAGACCCAGTAGGACAGAACACCTCTGTGGCTCTCAATCCACCCCATCTACCGATTCCCAAAGCTGCTCTGGAGGCACATTTGAGGCTCTCAATTGCAGGATTCTGGGCTGCCACCTCCACCCGTCCCCCACGAAGAAGGCAAGCAGTGTGTCCGGACCTGCAAATCATGGGAATATATTTTGACCTTCTTTTTACATTTTATCCACAGAGTAAAAGGCACAGGCTTCAGGCACAGAGTCAAAGCTATGTGCCATCCCCAAACCTTAGTCTATTTCCACAGGATAGCCAGGATGAGTGTTTGACCTCCAGGTTTGGGCTTCTTCCAGGACCACCCATCTGTGAGAAGCTGCATTTTGTCTCCCCATCCTGGTGGTTAATTATGGGAACACACACACCATAAACCTCACAGTTGGAAAGAAGAGAAACATTCTGCTTAAATGCCACTAAATCTATAACAATTCTCCTACTTCAATCAAGCAACATACGAATAGTTTTCTGTTGTTCACATTTCTGAGTCCAGAGCCATCCTCCATGGACCTTCAGTGCCCAGAAAGGGGACTGTTATCACCCTTTTTTGAATAATGAGACCATGAGTCCTACTGAGCACACTCCAGTTACACAGTCTTAATTAAATCTTTCTTGTCTTGTGTCAGGTCACATTTTTAGCTGAAGTATCCTCCTGTATCAGTTTCCATAACCATGTCAGGTGGTCCATAGATTTATGATACCTCTCGACCCAGAGTAACTCCAACCAGTTAGGGGAAGTTCTCTTTCGAAACTATGACCCTCACAACCCACAAACAGCCTCCTCCAGATCTGAGGAACCACTGAGCGCTGACAGAGGCTGGGAAGGACTCTCTTTTGGATTGCTCAAGCCGTGGTGGATTTAGCAACAAAGTCAGGCTCTGACGGAAGCATGACTGCAGCACAAGCTGCCTGGAAAGACCAGAAAGCCCAGTCAGGTCAGAAGATCCAAAGCTGACCTTTGACTCTGAGTAAGTACTTCTTAGTCAGACACCAGGAGGGGCTCCATAGGAAGGAAAGGAAAATAGACCTTCCTAAGATGGACATGTGGACTCTCAAGTGGCACAGTCAGAGGCAGCCCATGCAATTATACTACTTATACCCCCAACTGGGCAAGTGAGACGAACGGTTCTAGGTAACATTTTACTCCTCAAAAAATATGCCAGGAGGTAGGTCCTATCTTGATTTGAATTGTGTATATGAGGAAATTGAGCTTCAGTAAAATACCTTGTCCAGTGGCACAGAGCTGGCAAATGGGAAACAGGATCTGGGCGCAGGTTTGCTGGCCTCAAAGCCCTCATTCTTGTTCTGCCACTACGCACAGCTATGAAGAGTGATAGACCTCATCGTACCTCACATTCTCCATGTGGCCAGCCCTGAATCATGCCAAGCCTGAGCTCATCCTGCAGTAAACACACAGGCCAGACCTGGTTCCTGAAATGAGCCCCAACTAGATGCTCAATGTTTTCATTCATTAAGTGCTTATCAAATACCCACCAGTATATCTTCAGGAGTACCCTCAGCTTTTAGGAGGAAAAAAAGAAGTCCTAACACCTGAGTGAGAAAAATTCGTAATGGTAAACGGTACAAGGCAGTCCGCAGTGAAGGACTAAGTTGTATAGTACTGACTATGTAATTTTATAGTAGCTTGGCAAGGAGATGAGTACAGGTTGCCCTGACTCAGGGAAGGCTTTATAAAGACAGGACTTAAACCAAACTGTCAAGAATGGGGAGGACTTGGCTAAGAGAAGAGACTTAGACACACTTACAACACCCCTCTCCGAAAACCAATTACTGTAAACCAATTTCTTTTAAATCTAGTGATAATGTCATATAATTAGCTTTCATTTTTCTTCGAACCATACAGATTCTACATTTAGAAAAACAGTATAAACACAAAATTTTTGAAACATGTTATCACTGAAAGAATCTAACATTGTGTCATGACCTTTTGTAGTTGATGCTCATGGGATGTCTTAGGATTTCTTAAGAGTGCTCTGGACTGGCCACAAATAATTAGTTTAGGAGACAGGCATCTGCCTCCATCCAAGAGGCTTTTAGAAATATAATAAAGGAGAGGACATCAAAATATCCACTTTTAGAAGCCGATGTTGTTTCCTAATTTTTAACAAGATGACGGGAAGCCTTTAAACTGGAAGGCCAAGTTTCACCCATGAACTACAAACATCTTCAGATCTGATCTGCTGTTGGCAATCAGATGTTTTGCTACATTGCAACAATTAACTGAACAGAGACTGAGTTCAATAAAACAGCCTCCACCCACGCTGAGGACTTTGATAAATAGGATGGTTTGAGGAAGGCGCCATCTGGATGGGGGACCAAGCAAATGATCAGCTGCCAACAAGACTCTCTGCTACAGTTGCTAAAGGGAAATCTCCTTTTGCTGGTTGCTCATTGAGGGTAATTGTGGAGCTGCAGTGCCCCCCAGGACGGGGGAAGGAGAAGGAAACCTTAGGGGCAGGCAAGAGCAGTCTCTGGAGGAAAAGCTGAGCCCAGGAAAAGTCAGTGAGGGTGTCAGACATTCTACCCTCATTCACTCCTAAGTGAAACTCAGGTGCAGTCATTTTGGGGAGTCCTTTTCAACATTGTTTTTAAAATCTATAACCCTAGAGCAATAGCAATTTCAGCTAAATTCCTAAAATACTCATTCGTTTCTAGACAATTGCTTCCTAACTTAGCCCTGCCTCAAGTTTCTCCTTTTTTCTAACCTTTCCCACACTGTGGAACCAGATTAATCTTCCTAAATATAACTTGGCATTTGATTATATTTATCCAGGATTTGTTCATGTTACTTCTTGACACAGAGTAGATACAGAAGAGGACCAAGGCTTATGCCTATCATGGAATTCAAAGGTGTAGCATGACTTGGCCGGAGAAACCCCTCAATCCCGTTTCCCACCAGCTCTTAAATGGCCCAGTGCATCCTTGTGGCTGCCGTCAGCCTTTATCCCTTTCTTCTGCCTTTCTAATTCCTATGCTTCCTCAGGATCATGGTCTAATCCTGATCCTACCTCCCCCGTGGGCACACTCACACTCCCCATTCCTGGGGAACCCCTGGTCCCAGGTTCACACCACTTAGGGCAGTCACTGCTCCCTTAAAAGTCTCCACAAAGCAAAGGCTAAAATTCCTAAGCTAGGTCCTGCTATGACATGTGAAATTGATTTTTTAATTTATCCATGAGCCAGTAGTTTCCATCCTAGTGAGAGTGCCTCCCTTGCTCTCAGAGACAGTGCTTGACTCTTCTCAGACTTGTCTCTGACAGAATGGTGCTTAGTGTGCTTTGGATGAACATTTTTAGGAAAAATGAAAAAAATGACCATTTTTTCTATCTGCACTTGTAATTTATAGACAAATCTAGTTACACACATTTGCAAAAATCTCTGAAAACTACGTAAAGTGGCTTGAATTCTTACATACTTTAAAAAATACATATTTCCTAGTCTTTAGCTAAGTAGAAGGTGTGTACTTTACTTATCCATGGAATGAATAAAACAATTTAAGGCTGGAACTGCCTGGCTCTTAGGAAGCTTAAAATAATGAAAATGAACCATAAAATTGTAAAAAGAAAGTTTCTAGCAAAAACAATGAGGGGGGAGTCTCCTTCAAAATCTGTCTACCTCTTTCATAATTCACATATTCCCTAATTTTTTTAAAATATCATCAAAATGTACCTTTCAGAGTCTGAGGTATAGCTCAATGGCAGAGTATTTGCTCAGCACGTGTAAGTCGTAGATTCTGCCTTCGACACTGCAAGAGAACAAAACAAAACAAAACCAAAGCAGTATCTTTCAAGAGATTTCTTTAAATGTGGCAGTCCTACAAAACCACATATAAAATACACATGCAAATCTGAGCTTGATAAGGGAAAGTGGCAAAGGTGAATTAATAGGTAAGGCTGGCCTTTGCAAAACTCTGCTGTAAAAGTTTTTATTTTATCAGTGAGCTTTAAAATCCCCATCAGGCGAGTGCCTAACTCAGAATTTTGTCTCTCTCCCTTCCCCTCTTCTCATCCTTCCGCCCCTCTTTCTCCCCCAAAACTCTTAATAAGTTTCAGTGTGTGTAACCTGAGCCAGGTTATAAGGACTCATTAAATGTGTCTGCATGTGAACTAAAAAAAGGCATTACTGAGGAAACTATTGGGTACATCTGGCAAATGCAAATCTTGCTCCTAAGGAAAATATATTTCTTTCATTCAATTCCTATGTCTAGAAATTGCTATTTGTTTTTTAAGAGAAAAAGTTCCTTGAAAAGGAGGAAAATGTACTTCTCAGAATTCCTTGGGCCAGCCACACCCTCCCAGGACCTTGCCAGGCCAGGCCTCCTGGGAGCATGGGAAGACTCTTCCTGGACTTTCAGCTGCTGAATGCTGCTGATTTTCCCACAGAGCCTCGTGTGTGTCACATGTTTTTTCCTCTGCATTCCTACTTCCTGGACTGTCACATGGCCTTCAACGTGGGCAAGCACAGGAAGCTTGGCCGAATCTAGAGTTTGACCAACTCCAAGTGAATAAGAGACTACATAAAAGGAGGGAATAAAGGAAATGTACATTTATTAAAGTAAATTACTGAATTGGCTCCTCATTCTATGTTCACTTCATCTGCTATTTAACAGCAAATTGTTATGTACCTATTAGCTAAAATATGCCTGGTACTGTCCACTGTTAGAAGTTATAGAAACTTGGAGTATTTCGCTTTCAAATGCTCCCTACTCGTTGAGTAGCTGTCTATCATCTCCTTTTCCCCCTTCTTCACCACTTTTAAATAAATTGTCCTCTAAATAAATTGTCTTCTCCAAATTAAAAAAAAAAAAAGAAGTTATAGAAAATGTATATGATGTGGTTCATGGCATTGCTATTTTCAGTCTAGGTAGAAAGGAAAAATTAAAAAATTTTGAATAACTGGCTAATAAATTCCAGGCATAGAGCTAGGTGTGGCCGCACACGCCTGTGATCCCAGCACTCAGGAGGCTGAAGTAGGAGGATCGCCCAGAGTTCAAAGTCAGCCTGGGTTACATAGTGAGTTCAAAGCCAGCCTGAACTACATAGGGAGGCCCTGTCTCAAAACAAAACTGAAAACAAAAACAAAGAAACAAATTTCAGGCATAGCAATACATACCTATAATCTCAGCACCCTGGGAGGCTGAAGCAGAAGAATTACAAGTTCAAATCCCGCCTGTACAACTTTCTGAGAGCCTGTGTCAAAATAAAAAGTTTAAAAGTGAGATGGGGATATAGTTCAGCGGTAGAGTACCCCTGAGTTTGATCATCAGTACCAAAGAAAAAGGCCAATAATTAAGTTCTTACATGACTTGATAAGTGAAATAGGACATTAGATAAATGCAGATGTAAGTACATATGGGGAAACAGAAGACATGGGAAGAAAAAGGGCAAAGTAAAAAGAACCTACTGTTGTTAACCACTCTCGCCTCCCTGACACCATTTAGCACCGTGCACAGTAGGCTTCTTGAATCGAGAGTGTTTGGTTGCAAGAGATACAAACCCCTGAAGCTCACAGAAGTGAAGAGGAATTTATTCTAAGGTTCCAGGGGCATCTTTCAGGAGCAGAAAAGGAAGAATAGCTCGCCTCATACACACAACGGGAAAGCATCTGTGTTATAGTTTGGATGTGAAATTCCTCTCAAAGGCCTCATGTGTTCAGAAGTGGCGCTTTCAGAATGTGACTGGATCATGGGGTACTATACTTATCAGCCGATTAATCTATTCATGAGTTCTTAGCTGAATGTGCTGTTAGGAGGTGGGGCCTGGTTGGAAGAAGAGGTGGGTTATGATGAGTATGACCTAGAATGGTGTATTCTTGTCCCCAGCGTCTCTCTCAATCTCTCTCTCCTCTCCTCCTCTGTCTCTCTTTCTCTCTCTCTCCCTCCCTCCGTGTGTGTATGGTGTGGTATATGTGTGTACATGTGTGAGCATGTGCACACACTCTTCCTGGCTGCCACCATGGGTGGAGCAGCTTTCCTTCACCATACCCTCCTACCATACTGTTTCTGCCGTGGAGCCAACACGGCTCTAAGGACTAAACCCACTAAAACCATGGGCCAAAACCACTCGCCTCCTTTAAGTGGTGGGTGTTGGGTATTCCACCCTCATGACAGGAAAGTGACTAATACAATCTGTCACCATCTCTCCCTGGAATGGTAGGATCGCTTGATGCTGCTCTGTATTCACTCCGGGGTCTCTGGAGAGCAGGTCAAATCAGTTCCCTCTGACATAAGCTCTTGCTTCTTAGTCTTTGTGACTTAGGGCTGACTGTGGACAGCTGGGCTCCTCAAGGGCTGATGAGCTGCTCCCTTTGAGACAGGGTCCCTAGAGTCATGGTGCTTCTGCTGCTGGACTGTGAGTAGGCTGGGCCCTGAGGCAAGGTTCCGGGCATGATTTGGGGACAGGGAGGAAGTAATTGACACCTCCAGCACAGAAGACACTCAGATCCTAGCTCCTGTCTTTGGTTTTACAAATGGAGAATGCCTTTGTTCCGAGAAAGGTTTAATTCTCCTTCCTTCTCCCAAAGTAACTGCCCTGGCATATGGGAAGTAAGAATGTTTGTGAGGGCTCATATTGCACTTGGCATGTTTGTGTCAAAAGAATATTAAGTCATCAAACTTGATTAATGGGCTTTGGTTGAAGAGCTGTGAGTCATGGAACTCACCTGACATCTAGAAATAGAGCACTGATTTGCCAGGGTCTTCCCCAGGTACAAGACAAGCCCTTCCTGAGAAGCAAGCATCATAGAGGGGAGGGAGGGATGGCCCAGTCAGCCTGGGAGAGACAGGGCATCTCTGTGCATAATGAGCAACTTGCTGTTTTTCTTGCTTTCTGTCAAACTTAGATCCGACCTGGTTCACCTCTTCAGTGTGGACTCTCATAAATCACAGGCCTCCCAACAACCACAGGTGATATAGCTACTTCCTCAGTTCCTGCACACACCACCCAGATCGGGGAGAGGGAAGAGGGGAGGAAATGACTGTGTGTCACTTTGGCCCCCTTTCTTCCTGGTCTTTACCAAGTTTCAGCCCTCCCCCTCCATTTCCACATGCCTTCAGAAGGACTGAGCCCATAGCTTTTATTAATATATGATTGTATAAAGGATTTACTAGGTAGGCTTACAAGGGCCACCTAAAGAATCAGGGATGGAAGAATTCAAAATGACCATCTGCACATTGGAGGGCCAAAGGATCCAGCCAAAGGTTAAAGGCCTGGAGCTTACTGCAGTGTCTGGTGCAAATCCATGTTGGAAAGTCAAAGAATTTGTTAGAAGGCTGGAGTCTGCCCTGGAAGCCTGGAGACAAGCATCTAAAGGTAACGACCAAGACCAGAGCTCCTTCCCAAAAGAAAAGGGAAGACTTCTTTCTTCTTTCCCTTTTTATTCAATCCAGGCTACAAGCATTTAGGTTGGTACAACCCACAACCAGGGCGGGTCTTCCCTCCTCAGTGCCAAGTCTACAAATCAGTCATCCACAGACATACCCAGAGCTTTACTAATTTACTAGGTGGTTCTTACTCAAATCAGGTTGACATATCACAATTAACGATCACTTACATACTAATCTCAGCTCTGCCGTGAACTAACGCTGTGGTTGTGAACAAGTTGTTTACTGACTATGGGCTTCAGCTTATTCCCCTGGTAAAGATAAGCCCCTTCTAAAAGCAAAAATCCTAGACCAAGGATCCTACACAGTCTCTCCAGGACCGGCTCCAGATTTTACTCTCCTGGAATCATGCAGGCTGGTAGTTTATCCTAATAGCTGCTGGAGCAGTAAAGGTGAGGAAAGAGGGATTTTTTAATACACATTCATGAAGCATCTTTGTGACCCTCATTCTCATACTCCTATGACACTTTCTCATGATGTAAGTTTTCTAATCTCCCATTTCACGGGTGGGAAACACTTCCTGAGAGAACGGCCAAGCCTTCATGGCTAGGAATTGATAGAGTTGGAGCCTTGAATGTCTGAACTCAAGCTCAAAATTCAGTCCTATTTAGAACAGCACAGCTCTTTGCTCCACATCACATAGAAATCTGGTCTCCAAGGTTGCTGTGGCCTCTCAGGAGGGAGGGAATGATGTTGGCATCAACAAGCCATGGTTCGAAGTTCACACTGCCCTGCTAATGACTAGAACGGTGTCAAGACGAGCAGTTGGGGAGGAAGACACTTAAGACGCCAAATATCACCACTACAAAGATTCAGAGCCAAGACATTCTGTATTTGGTTCCCACCAGAACCATTGAAGTCAGGGCTGTGGATCAAAGTCTAATGCGTGCTGTGATAGAACCCATCCATTTTGCACACATTTGGCTTCAGAGGTGAAACATTTCTCAGGAACTTCATTCCTATCAGCTACTCTTCAGAAAGGGATCCCAACTCTTTCACTGGAAGAGCCCCAAGCGTTGGGGAGACCTGCCACATATGAAGGCCTCATGGTCTTTGGTGCCCCAATTATTATGGTTACAGAGCAATACAGGACAACCGTTCACAGCTCATCTCAGATGCACCTAGTCCGGGCTCCGCTGGAGAGCTGGAAGGCTGGAGAGCTGGAAGTCTAGAGAATGGATTCACACGACGCCACTCTCACGCAGATGTCTGACACATGGCTAGTGCTGGGGCGAGAATAAGTTCTCTTCTCTTCCTTTGGGCATCTTCAGGTGGATCTAAGAATTAAACAGATATAAGAGAGACTAACAGGAAAAATCACACAAGTTTTATTCATTTTTGAGTATACATGGGGACCTTCACAAGAACCTGAAGTCCTAAAAAAATGACCAAAGCAGAAAGCTTTTATACTTTTTAGGTAAAGAAATGATAACTTCATAAAGAAAATGACAAGACAAAGGGGTTTAAACTAAGGGCAATAAATTATGGAGACGTCACCAGGAGATATGTGTGTGGGGGGAGACTAGTGGAAGATGAGGGTGGGCTTAGTAGTTTTATTTGTACAGGTCCATTACAGAATTGATTTCCAGATACTGATGACAAGGGTCTTCTCATCAAGGGAGGACACTTTCTCATAGGAAGTGTTACGGTCTGCTTTAGACAAAAAGGTTCAGCCCTTTCTGTGCTAACCACTATGCTAAATTGGCATGTTTGGGGGTGGTGTGTCCTTAATTCCTTCACTAGGAAGACTCAAACACCCATTTGGGCTCTTTGGACACGTCTTTCTTTCCTGCATGGTGGCTTTAGGGGAAGCTGGCTGGACTCCTTGTGTGACAACCCGGGACTCCAAAAGGCACGTGTCGCAGTAGAGCCAGAGCATTTGCTCTCTGACCCAGCCTCAAGTCACACAGGGGCTCCTTCACCACATTCTGTTTCTTGAGCATTCACAAGGTTGGAGGGGGTGTCATAAGGTGCTGGAGGAGCAAGTAGGACTAATAATCTTGCTGTGGCCACTTTTAAAACACTATAATCAGCTATACTTAAGATTAACAATCTTCTGAGCCTGGCCCCAGGCTCTGGAAGGGTCAAATTAGTCTTGACTAATGTCTAAAACCTCATCAGGTACCAGAATGGCCTGGAAATAGAGTAAATATCTTGCTAGATATTTCATACTTGAACATGTGTACAGCCAAACCAATCCCCACCCTCAGTCCTCACTCCTACAAAAATGGCAGCCCAAGTCATCTCAGATCCTACTGATTCTTATTTCTTAACATCTCTCACCCGGTTTCTTTCCATTTCCATACCTGCCACACTAATTCCAGCTTTAAGTCACTTGTGGTTTGTTGTTAGTGGCAAAGAATGCTAATTATCCTTAATATCTATTTTCACCTTTCTCCATAGTAATAAATCTCTTATTTTTAGCTAAGTCTCTTAGCCTATGAATAAAGATTTCATTTTCCAGCTTCCTTTGCCAATGGAGGTGGTTCTAATGCTAGCTTCTGATTAAGAGCATGTGTGATGGTTTTAAATCGTGAGCTCAGAATCCTTCAATGGTCCTGCCGTTGGGTGATATTTACACCACTGAACCTGAATACAGGCTCTGTGACTACTTGGCCAAAAGTGATTCTATGTCCATGTTGGATCTAAGTCTTAGGAAATGGGGAGCTTCCACTTTTTATCTCTTCCCTTAGCACCCAGCTGCCATGCTGGGAGGAAGCCAAGCAGCCACTTGTAGCAGCTGCATGTCAGTATTTCCAAACAGCCTCACGAGGTCCCAGCTGACAGCCAGCATTTACTGTCAGGTGTGTGGGTGGCCAAGCCTGTGCAGGGTTCCACAGCCCAGCTGTTGAGCCCCCCGCAGCCTTAAGGTTACCGAAGCAGATGCAGTAGGGGCCTCACCATGCCCTGCCTGCATTGCAGATTCAGTTGTGTTCAGCCACTAACTTTGGGTGGTTTATTGTGCAGCTGCTGATCACTGGAATAATTCCAAGTGGCTAAGTTTGCTGCTCTGGATGACTGACTTTCATCTCTTGAGGAAAGAATAAAAATCCTTCTGTTTAAGCTGTTCCTTTGTCACTCGTAGCTGAACTTCATCTGATTCATCGCAGCAGTCTCTTCCTTGCTCTTCCGGGTCAGGCCTTACTCAGGCCCAATCCTACCTCCACACTAATCTTTGGAAAACCTGGCTTTGCACAGTCTCCTTGATGTCTGTGTTCTGTGGCAGCTCCCACTTCTGAAGGACTTTAGTCCCAGTTCCTTACCCTGACACCCACAGGCCATCGATATCCCAAGCTGCAGTATTTGTTCCCACAGAGGGAAGGGCAGATTGTCAGGGATACTGACAGCCCGAGGAAAGACAAACTACCTCTTTCTAGACTATCAATTTTACAATTATCAGAAGAAACGGTTTTAACCTTTTTTTCCTTGATGGCAATTTCAATATTTTTATAAATTTCTTCTTCTTTTTTTTTTTAAGGGGCAAACAGGTGTCTCAGGTTTAATAACAAAAAGGCAAAGGGTCACCATTATGGTCACATCTTTTCTCACTCACATCCCCAATTACCAGATCCCTTCTACTCTCATAAGTCTGAATATAGTTCCAGTTGATTGGGTCAAAAACTGACCTTGGGAAACATCATTCTTCAAAGATGTTTACAGTTGAAAAAGAAATACAAAACTCAGCACCTCTTCCATAAAGAAGAAAAAAAAAAGTGATAAGAAGAAACTAAAATATAGCCGCCAGGAGAGCAGTTCTTAGCTCTTAATCCTCCCACATAAATATCCTCACATCCACAGGAGGCCCTCTCAACTAAAACCAAACTGAATTCATGACTCATTCCTACTCCGGCTCTTCTTGTGGCTTTTCTATGACCTTTCAGGAGATTTTGAGTGGCTCTATGTCTGTGGCTACGGTGGTGACCTGGGGACTTGCAGCGGGATCTGTGCCATCGATCTCGAGACCTGCTTCTGTGGCGTCTCGGACTCTTGCTCCCGCGCCTTTCTCTGCCGGGTGAAGGACTTCTTCTTCCGGGCCATTGACTCCGCCTCCTGGGGAACCGACTCCTACTCCTTGTCCAAGTCTCAGTAGCTTCGGCGGCGATGATCAGGTGATGGCACTCTTTCCGACTTCTCATCTTCCTCCTCCTCCTCTTCACTAGACTCCACATCGTCCATGTCTTCTTCTAGAGCGCTAACTCGAGTCTCCAACCGCTCAGCTTCTTCTAGCACATAGCGTTTCTGTAGCCGGCGCAGAATGGTATCACAGACTCTCTCACTGTGTGCAATTCATCAATAAACTCACCCACGTGCATCAGTTCAAACTCCCTGTTTCGGTTCTGATTTTTCCATAGTCGTTGTACAAAGGTTCCAAGTACTTTTAGCAATCCATTGCAGTGCCTGTGAGCCTCATGTAAAGTGCACCCGACATGCGGACATACTTGAAATCTTCATTTTTTATAAACTCCACCATGACATCCTTCTCAGTTTGAATCTGAAGCATCTTCAAGGTCAAACACAGAAAGGGAGTTTTATGTTTCCACCATAGACGCCACCCACAAACCTTAACTCCATGGCTTTACCGACTACCAGTTCAGCCGTAAGTCCAAAGCACTCTTCTTTCCAGCACTTGGACTCATAGATTCGTGTCCGAATGATCTTCTCCACCAGATGCTGGGGGTTGGTGCATGGATGCTATGAGCATCCTTCAGTGCACGGTTGGCCATTTTGGAACTCCCTTAGTTCCTATAAATTTCTACAAGCTTCACTATATTATAAAATAGAGCACAGCATTTACGTACGTGTTAAAGAAAAAACATGAGGTCATTTCTTGCTGGAGGGAGACCAAGTTATCCCAAGCTACAGGTACAAAGGTGAACCTTTTGTGTACTAGGTTCAGAGAATTTAGGTAATAGTAGTACTATGGCATAAAATTTGAGATGTATGTATTTATGCATATACACATTGAGATGTGCACATGCATTCAGCTATGTAGTGATTAACAGAGTCAACAGTAATTTAAGTGGCAGGAAGTCAGGCATTAGATAGTTAATTTCATTGATTGGGGGGTACCAGACATGACAGCTGGTGACTGTGAGATGCCCTTAGCCCTTCCTTTATGCTTGTGCGTAGTTCTTAGCCTTTCCTTCTTGTTGTCACAAAATTGCTGCCATCAAGTCTGTTCCTGAAGCAGTTAAAAAACACCAGTGGATAAAGTGTTGGTAGTCTCATATTTCATTTTTATTAGGCAAAGCGAAAACCTCCAAGCTCCCCAGAGACCTTCAATGGCCGGAGCACTCACAAGCCTATCTCTAGGTAAAAAAGAGACTCTCGTCATGAGTAAATCAATCGCGTAGGGTTTAGCAATCTTCTTCCCTCATTTTGGATAACAACAACAACAAAACCAGGGAAAGGGACTAGATCTTGGGGAGGCACTTGCCAGTGACTACAACAGTATCCTTCCTTATGGCCAGCTTGGTTTTCTGATTGGTCCTCCAGCTGACACACAGGAGCAGACCAACGAACAATCCCTTATCCTTTGTGCAGGAGCAGAGATTGACAATGTGCAGCACACACAATCGCTCCCCCACCCCCAGCCACACTCATGCTCTCCGTAGCAGGACCTCTTGCCAGCCGAGAGCGGCACAGTGACACTCGGAAGGTGCATCCGTGCCCACCCAGCACAGAACTCAGCTCAGGGAGTGGCAAAAGCAGCTCCCCACCCAGGTACCAAAAGCATCTCCATTCAGCCCAAGAGAAGTTCTGTGAAGGCAACTCCCAGGACACAGGTCCTGAATATTCAGAAAATGTGAAGCTCTCCACCCAATCCAACAATTAGACTTCAGTGAGCCCCCACTCAAGCATGATTTCTTGGAATTTCTGTACTGATATCAGAACTAAGCAGTTTTTTGCATAGTCCAAATAATTGTCCAGACAGATGTGTTTAGAGCAACAAAGAGCCCTTGAAAGTGGCAGAAGCACAGCCGAGCACCTAGAATTTAAACCTGCTTTATTTTCCTACAGGCACATTTTCAGAAGACTTTCGGCCCAGTGGGGCTCGCAGACTCCTCACTTGCAGCTACAACTTCCTGGCAGCTCTGACCTCCACCCCCAGAGACAGGGAGGCGCCCTCAGCTCCTCTCCAGGGTTACCCTGTGTCTTGGGTGTACAGGAAGTCACAAATGGGGCCAAAAAAAGAAAAGACAGATCTGAACTTGAGCAGAAAAACATAGGAGGCCTCCTCCAACCCAGACATCACAAAGGAGCAACAGGAAAGACCCAAGAGGCCCAGAGCCTAGGATGCACTGCATATATTAGCTGCCAGGAGCACATTTCTGAGTCATTTCTTAACACTTGGCAAGGAGGCATGAATGGTTAAAACTGCTTTTGTGGCTGGAGAACTGGAAGTATTACATCTGTAAACAACAATAGATTTAAACTTTCTGTACAGTAATCATTTTCACTTAAAATAATGGAAGTTTTAAAGGTACACACTTTGAGGCTAAAGTTTTTACCTCTTCCTTAAGTCACCTGAAAAAGCAGGTCTCCAGAAGGGACAAAATCTTCTTTAAATTCTTAATATCCTTTTTTTTAATGGTACTGGGAATTGAACTCAGGACCTTCACACTGAACTACAGCCCCAGCCCTTTGATGTATTTTTTATTTTGAAACAGGATCTTGCTAAGTCACTAAGTAGCCCACGTTGGGGCTGAACTTGCAATCCTCTTGCTTCAGCCTCCTAGAGCGCTGGAATTACAGGTATGTGGCACCACATCTGGATTTTGATATTCTTAAGATTTTGAATGCTCTAGTATTATGCTTTCAGGCAATCAGCTTTTATATTTTCTGATAAGCTCTTATAGATGGTGAAGAGTTAATGTACACTGAATGCTAACTGTATAACGGTGCTGTCCAATGGAAGAAACAATAAAAGTCTATTAGATCATGAGCCATCCATTTCATTGTATGGATTATGTTATCATGCTAATTAACGAGCCACATTTCTTAGTCCTACTTAAGATTGATCACATACATGAGGATCAGCATTCAGTGGATACGGTGTACCTATCAAATGATGATGCAGATCACTATTGATATGGGTAACTGTGTTTGTTTCCTATGGCCACTGTAACAAAGTACTTGTCACAAACCACAGCAGCTGAAAACAACAGATGTTTATTTGCTTACAGTTCTGAAGGCTAGAAGACCAAAACCAAGGTGTCAGCCAGGCCATACGCCTCTCAGGGCTCTAAGGGCGGGTCCTGGCTGGGCTCTCTGAGTTTCTGGACTTGCTAGCAATCCTGGGTGTCCTCCCTTGTCTTGCATTCATGTCACTCTAATGTTTACATGGTGATCTTTCTCTCTGTGGGTCTGTGTCCTAATTTCTCTCTTCTAAGGACAGTAGCAATTAGGTTATGACCCATCCTCATCCAGAGTGAGTGCATTTTAAATTGATTACATCTGCAAAGGCCTTATTTCTAAATAAGGTCACAGTCGCAGATACTGAGGGTTAGAAACTGAACCAATCTTTTTCGGGGGACACAATTCAATGCAGTACACTGTCCATGTTATGTAAAAGCTAATGAAATGCTGTCAGAGTTTTAAGATACAGCTGCAAGTTCTTTGGCACTCCTTCCATAGAGAGTGCAATCTTGTCTCCTCCCCTTGAATCTGGGTGTGCTTGTCAGTGCTTTGACCAATATAGTAATGCAGAAGCCACATTATATGGCTTTCAAGATTAGGTCATAAAGAACCACACGAATTCTACATTGTTTATGGAAACACCTGCTCTTAGAGCCTCAAGGCACCATGTAAGAAGACCAACTGCCCTGAACACACTATGTTGTAAGGAAACCCAAGCAAGCCACTTGAAGAGGCCAGAAACTGGCACTCCAGCTAAAAATCCCAACTGAGCTTGGAGTTTCTATGAACCCAACCTTGGTGTTAACCAGAGTGAAGAAAGAAGCCTCCAGATGTTTTCCAGACCCTTGGCATTCCAGTTATCTCCAGACATTTTGGTTTTCCCAGATGAGACTTCAAATTTCAAAGAACAGCAGCAAACCAGGCCCTTGTCCTGTATCTCAGATTCTCACTCATAGAATTCATGTGATAGAACAAAATGGTTGCTATTTTATACCTCTAAGCTTTAGGTTGGTTTTATATGGCAATAGAAATGGATCAAAGGTTTACAAAACATCATAAATAGTATAGTCATGTTTTTAAAAAAGTACAAGTGTGTGTGCATGCACAGGAAAAGTCTAGAAAGTTTGACCCCAAACAGTGAAAAGCGATTATTTGGGAAGTAAGGTGGAGTTAATCCTTTTCTTTACAGCTTTTTGTATTTTCTGAATTCTTTACAATGATTTCATGTTGTTTAGCAATTCATTTTCATATGAGGAAAAAGATCCTACTGAAGTTTGGTGCTTGTGTTTCCACAAGCAATGAAGGACCCCTCAAGGATGGCTGGGGCCCTTCTGTCCTGTATTCATAATCAATACAAATGCTTTTGCAACCAAAGTTCAGGTGAGGTTACATAAGGCCTCCAGAGCTCAGAGGGCTAAGTCTATTCTCTTCTGGGGTGGGTCCAAGAAGTAGTAGTAACTGAAAAGGAAGTTCAGGAACTTTGGGGGCACTGTCCTTCTTCAGGTGGCCAGGCCCAGAGTGAGACAACCACCCTTCCTTTGGAAATGCAGACCAACAATGGTTGTGTAGGAGTTTGGAAAGGAGAAAAGGTAGAAGGGCAATGAGAAAGGCGGGAGCGTCCACTGAGGGCACAGGCAAAGGTCTCCGTGCTGTAATGTCTTTCCCCTGCCAAGGAAGGAGATGGCTTATGCATCCCCACTTGCCAAAGGGGTGCCCTGCTGCCCCACAGAACTGGGCATGTATGCTGTTGATGTTATTTCTACTACTGCTAGCAAAGTCTATGACACGAAGTGTGGCACTGGAGCATATCTTTTTCCTGAAGGGATATAGTATTCAAAGGTTAACACTTCCTGCCAAGAGCACAGCACAAATCTTGGCATGACAAAAGCCCTCTTAAATGGTCACACTTTAGAAACCAGGGAGAAAACAGGGAGGAGCAAAAAGGCCACAACTGAACAAAACAGACCCTGTCACTTCCACAGAGAAATGTGCTTGAATGGAGCCAAGGGTGAGTTAAGTATTATATGTGTCGTTTCCATGGAAATACCAAATGCAAACAGAGCATCAGGGAGGAATGCACTCATTAAACAGAATGAAAGGCCCCAGACCCCAGGACTGGCACTTTCCTTTCCAGCAGCAGCTTCCCACTTGTACAGAACGTTCCAGACGAGGGACACCAGGCACAACAGCCACCAGAGAGGTGGAGGACATCCCCGGAGACCAGGCAGGAAGTGGCTGTCAATGTACTCTGAGCAACATTTGGCCAACCTGAGATCCTTTCTGAGTATCCTCCAGGGCACAAATCACTCCATCCACGTCCCATAGCCACTTCTGCTAAACTTTTAACCTTGGGTGCACCCACCAGTCTATTAGTAGAGACTCTGGTTGCTTAGAGTTAACTACTTACATAGCTGTGATTTCTACAAGGTGGATAAGACACACAGGTAGAAATCACAATAATTCCTTCCAGCTCCCTCCTTTCTGTTCTTCCCATCACAAAATGAAACATTTTCAATTCCCAGCCCCCAAACCTCCAACTTTAAGAATTATGTGGTATCTTCTCTCTGGTTCATGTTCCTTCCGACTGGCCTTAATTGTGTGCAAAGTTCGGACTGGATTCATCATACTCCATTCCTCAACTTTCCTGGTCCAGAAAAATCTCCTTCTAATTCATTATTTCATGATGTTTGTCCTCAAACACAATTCCTGAGATCCAGGGCACACTATCTCCCCATCACCTTCCCCTCTTACACACACACACACACACACACACACACACTAAAGTCCATGCCTATGCTCCAAATGATTATATTTACTTAAGTATAGAAGAAATTGATTGTTCATATCGCAAATTTGACAAATCTGAAGAAAAATTGTGGGGTGGAACAGAATGCCTTCGTGAGTCCTAGAAAAGACAAGAACAAGAGAAGTTATATTTGACCATGCTCATACAAGTGCTGGCAGGAAGGTGTGGCTCTGCCAATGAACTTTGGTGGTTTCTGGGGCCATGTAGTTCAAGACTTTTCTGAAGTGGAGGTGGGGACTAGCAATGGACTGAGACTATTTCTAGTCCTGCAGGAACACCAGTGTGGAGGAGAAGACTAGGTGTTCAACAGTACTAGTCCCTTCTCTTCCTCCACAGTGAGTCCCTTGCTGGGAAACCTTGGCGACACCTCTATTTTCAGGCATCCCTACACCTAGGTATGGCTGTGTGCCTTGGTCCTAATGGAAGGTAAGGGTATTATCTGGGGCTGTGCTCCAAGTTCCAGGTTCTTTCCTTCACGAAGAAAGAATTGGACGGGATGGACTGAGTGCAGTGTGAAAGTTTATTTAAATAGCAAAAAGAAAAACTGGCTCCACTGCATGAATGGAATCGCCCTGGGCGGTTAGGGAGCTGAAAAGGGGAGTGAGGCGCTAAAGGGAAGGTTGGGATTGAGCTGGAGAAATAGAAACCCGGCCCTCACCTCTTTTTAATCTTGTCTAAATTCTCCTGAGAGTTTCCCCATCCTGTGAGAGGGACATTTGGACTTCCGTGCCCCAGGCTGGCATCAGGTCTAGGCCACTCCCTTAGGTTGCGCCCATCTTCCCAGACACCTCAAGCCCTGCCCTATTCCTACCTCAAGGGGAAGTGTCTCAATTTCAGCCCCACCCTTAAAACAAAGCACATACACTGCTCTACAATTTCCCCTTCCCAGGATCCTGGGACCCAACTTCAACCTCCAAATTAAGACAATACCCATGACAGATGGGGAAGAAACCCTGGATTCCTGAGTGACTATGTGGAGACAAGAACCCATCAACCCACTCTGAACCCCCCACAGGGAGGAGAAATAAACTTATGTACTCTTTAAATCTCTGTACTATCAGGTCTCTTTGATAGGGTAACAAAACTAAGCATCTGTGACAGGAACCCCAATATTTATGGCATCCGGCCCAATGCATCCCTTTGTCCACATCTGCTGAAAGACATCATCAACAGACAAGATGCCCAGAAGTAGCTAGCACTGAATCATTAACTAAATGATGAACATTTAAGTTCATTATCTCATTTATTCCACATGACTTATGAGAAAATTTCCATATCCTACCTCTACTGACCGGAAAACAGAGACTTGTGTTCATTGGTAGTGAGTCTGGCTCATTTGATGAGTAAAGCCCAAACAGATTTGGATTGTATAGAGTTAAAAGTAAAAAAGCCACATCTCACCATCACCAGTCTTGACTTGCCCATTCCAGGCTCCTCTCAAATGTATATAAAGTTTATACATAGGATGATAAAATTTTTACAAAGAAAATAGCAGAATAGTATCATAGACATTTATGAGTATGAAAATATATATTCTTTTAAAAATTGTTTTCTTGTGCTTGCTTCAGCAGTACATATATTAAAATTGTTTTCTAATATTTTAATTTTATATTTAATATCATTCTAACAAATGCTTCAAAATGATAAAGAATATTAAAAATTATTATAACTACCTTTGTTCCAGCAATTCCACTTTTAGTCAATTCATCTATAGAAATACTCTTGTAAATGTACCAATGGGTATGTAATTTAAATCTGTGTTGATATTTACAAATACATCCAAATAATCTATAACATTATATAGTCCAATGAACAGTGTATGACTTTGTCTATATTTTTATGCCATTACCAACAATGGTTATTGATATTGGTTTTAATTCTGACAAATTTGATAGGTTAAAAATCCATTATCTTAGCAGATACTTTGTTAATTTTTATTGAAAATAAACATTTTTATCACATTTACTTATCTTTTGTACTTCTTTATCTACAGAATTGTTAAATAATACTGATACATGTATGAAATATTGGTATATCCTTTGCCTAATCTTTTTTGAGTTGTCATTTTCTTATTAAAGTATAGGAGTCATTTACAAGTAAAAATGCAAGGTTATTGTCAATAATATGCTGCAAGTCTTTTTCCATGTTTTTCATTTCTTTTCAAGTTTGCTTAGAGTGATCGTGTCATACATAAAGTTTTAATTTTTAGAAATTCAAAGCAATCAAATTTTTTCTTTGTGAATTCTATGGTCATTTTGTGCTTGGAAAGACTTTTTCTTCTTCTCTTCCCTCAAGACTGTACAAGATTACAATCTGTTCCCAGGACTTTAAAAGTATTCTAGCAAATTTCCTTCATAAATGTTTATGGTTTTATGCTTTGTAAATAAACTCGATCCATAAGGATTTATTACTTCATTGTAGAATACTAATTTGTTTTAATTTTAAACATGAAACCAATTGGCCCTAGTTTACTTATGGATAATTACATCTTTTCTGTAATGATTTAAGGATTTTATTTTGCATCTATTGTTTTTCCATATAAATTCAAATTCATTCTGGACTCCATATTTTTTGATCTTTTTAGTTCTGTCCCAGCACCATGCTATTTTAATTATTATAAATTTATAACACAGCTTAATATCTGAAAGTAAAGCACAAATTTCCTTAGTACTACTTTTTGTATAAAGTAGCACATTTAATTTACTAGATAAAATGTAGCATTGTTTTGGTAATTTCCTACAAAAACTTCTGAAGTTTTAAACATTTTTATCTTAAATTTAGATATTATGAAAGATTTGCATCTTTTAAAGTGCTGAGTCTACTTTTTAAACAATTATGTTCTCCATTTATTCATACCCTTTGATGCTTTTATAAAATTTCATATCTTATTTTATGTGTTTAATGTTTCTTATTCAATTTATCCCCATGTGCTCAATTTTTGCTACTGTTAAAATTAATGGCTTTTTTCTCCCTCATGTTCACAAAAGTTTATTGTTTGAGTTTACAAAACCTGGGTTGAATTTCTTTCACAGTGAGATATTTTTTTCCATCACAACTTTTAACTTCCAGATCATAGTTGGAGAACGCTACATAGAGTTTCACAAAGTGATTATTAGATATGATAGCAGTATAATTCTTTATACAAATATTAATCCACAGTAGTGAAATCTACTTTATTTTGCAGATTGAAACTTTGCACTATTAAATTTTTCTCAGCTAGAAATAGCTAGTTCTCTTATTATGAAATATACCATCCATTTCACAGCATAAACACAGTATTGTGTGATGGAGTGATGTATAAGTGAATTTGTTACAGCGTACCTTTGAACACTGAAATTTTGCACCTACCAAAAGTAGAGTTCCAATGAATTCATGCTTTTTAATAACAAATTTGAAAGTCTTTGTTATGGCTTGTGTCTAGATGCACCACTCCCCCTCCTGCTGCAAGCCTCATGCACTCATAGGTGGGACTTTCCTGATGCAGCTGGATCTAGAATGTGTAATGATGGGAGTAAGTGCATGATGCTGGGATCAAAGATGTGTAATTACTACATTAGTTCACTGATTGGTTTGACATAGCTCTGGGAGTGGATAATGTGGTGCCCTACCCTGGGTGTGAAAGCTATCTGGGTAGCCTGGATAAAAATCTAGGGAACAGAAAGAAGGCTGCTGCTGTTGTTGTTGCTTGCTGCTGTTGCTTGTAGCTTGCTGCTTGCTACCTTGCTGCCTTCTGCCTTCTGCCTGCTGTGAACTGTTTCTCCTCTGTGATTCCCTTCTGCCACATCACCCTGCTTTGGAGCCAGGCAGCTATGAACTGAAACCTCTACAAACTGTGAGCCAAATAAACCTTTCTTTCTTCAACTTTGGGCATCAGGTATTTGGTTTCAGAAATCAGAAAAGTATCTAAGACAGTCTCCATATACCCTACTATTTACAAAATAAAACAAAGCACAATTCATTGTGGGTACTTTGTAAAATACAGAATGTCTAGATCAGAGATGGTATATTCATATTCTCACATTGACTATATTTGAAAAGCCTAAAAGAATATGTGAATAATGTACACTACCATTTGTGTAAAAATGATGAACAAATCCCCATGTGTGCTTATATCTTCACAGAGCATCTCTACAGTGATATATTAGAATTGGCTGCCATGGTAGCCTTTTGGGGAGCTTGGAGGATGCAGATGAGTAAATTTACTTTCCACTGGGTACTCTTTGAATTTTAAATTTTCTACCATGTACAGATATTGTGTTAATAATCTCCTGGGCCAGAAAGATTTTGAAAAGTAGTAATATTCAATACTACTGATGATGTGGTGAGAATGAGATGGGAATTTCTTAAATTTGCAAGTGGGATATAAATTGATACAATAATATTTGACATGTTAGAACCTTAAAAAAAAAAAACTTCCTTTATCTGCACCTCTGATTTTTTTTCTGTAGGATGGACTTCTAAAAGCAGAATTACTTCATGTTTGACAGAATAATGGCACCCAAACTAGCCCCTTCAAGTTCTAATACCCAGAACCTGTGAACATGTGATGTTATATGGCAAGGGGGTATTAGGTGGCATGGAATCTAGGTTGCTATAATCGGGTGACTCTGAGATGAAGAAATTATCCTGGATTATCCAAGTAGACCCAGTATAATCACCAGGGTCCTTACAGGTCCAAGAAGGCAGGCGAGTCAAGATCAGAGTAATGTGGTGTGAGATGGCCTAATAAGCCATCTTGGCTGTGAAGATGGAAGACAGCCGTGAGTTAAGAATGTGGGCAGCCTCAAGAAGAAGGTAAAGGCAAGAAAATTATTTTTCTCCTAGGCCCTGCAGCATGAATATAGCCCTCATGACATCTTGATTTTAGCTCAATGGGACCTATTCCAGAATTCTGGCCTCTAAAACTGTAAGTTAATAAATTTAAATTATTTTAAGCCACTAAGTCTGTAGTAATCTGTTACAACACTAATTGAAAACTAATATATCCTGTCAAAGTACTCATCTGTGCAAGTAAAACATGGAAAATATTAAATGTTTTACATGGAAATAGAAAATAAATGATGCTACATTTATATGAAGAAATATTGTGAAATCAGGAAGCACTTTGTTTTAAAATCTGTGAAATGTTGATGAGGAAATAAGAAGTTGAAGAATGCAATTTATAAGCTTGGATCTGATTCTAATTATAAACATTATACACTCAAAGGACACAGACAGAGAGAATCAGTTAGGGTTCAACTGTGGAAAAAAGATCCATTCAAGCTATTTCAAACAGATTAGTAATATAAAGAATCATGTCTACACCAAATCTTGGGGAAAACTATAGGAGTGGGCTCTCTGAAAGGGCTGCTAGAGTTACAGCTGCTTCTACTGGATCAAAACTGTGAAATGACAGATGCAGTCACTAGGCTGAGGACATCCATTGAAGAGGGAGTGGAAATGAGATGGGCCCTTTTCTGACTACGCCCTTTTTCACAATCAGGATACTCTTCACATGGCATGAGGTTAATCCTGACTGTAAACTTGACTGGATTAACAGATGCCTGGAGAATTGTAGAGTAGGAGTATCCCTTAACCTGGAGAAGTGTAGAGTATCCCTTAACCTTGTCAAGGGATAAATCCATTGGCCAATTCATAGAGGGTTGGGCTATTAGGAGGTGAGGGCTAGCTGGAGGAATTAGGTCACTGGGAGTGTGTCTTTCTGGCTCTTTCCTTCTCATTCTGCTTCCTGGAACCATGAGTTAAACTTTCCTCTGCCATGGCCTTCTAACATGATGTTTCTGTCTTGGAGCCAGCTATGGATTGAAACCTCTGAAAACCAGGAGCCGAAATAAACTTTTATTCCTTTAAGCTGTTTATGTCAGGTATTTTGTCCCAGTGATGAAAAGCTAAAACACATGGGATAAAGAATACTTGACTCTAACCACTACATTTTTCTGCCTCCACACTTGTAAAATATTTAGAAGAAACCCCAGAAAGAAATACCAAAGAACCCATCATCACTAAGAACAAATGCTCTGCAGTCAGTTTACTTGGATTTAAACCCACGTCTATCTCTTCCTACCATGGCCCCCCAGCAAATCACCCCAGCACCTTCATCGTTAGCAGGGATAATGTTAGTGTCCATTCGAAGAGCTGTCTGAGCACACCCAAAGAGAGAATGGAGGCCAAGTCTGCAGCTGAGAGTCTCATAAAACAATCTGCCTCAGTACATGGTAGCAGTTGTTTTTTTTACAACACTTTCCTGTATTTGTCAAATATTACATATCACGGAGTAGTCTTCTCAACAGAAAAACAAATCTTCATTGTGAAAAATCCAGACTGGATATTGACCTTCCTCCTCTGCCCTGCCTCCCATTATGGTTTGATGAAAAAATTTCAAATTCTAAAATGTGTTGCCTTGTAACAGGTTCTGTCAGTCTACATCTGCTTCCTGTTAGCAAGAAGAATAAAGTCATACAAGCTCTAAAAGCCAGGAATCAAAAAGCCCTGAGTATTTTTCACTCTCAAGCCTATTAATTCTATACAATGAACTTCATCTTCAATGTGTTGTGTAAAGAGCATCCGATTTCAACTGTTGACAGTTAGTAAGATGGCACCCCAAAAGATTTTTGGAGGAGAGGTAAAAGGTAGCATTTATGATAATAAAAGGGGTGGAGGAGACAGTCAGTTTTCAGTGAATTTTGGCTTACTAGTCTGACCCTTTATTTGATCATAGTGCCATCTAAATATGGGTGTTATAACTGATTAAATGTAAATATCTCACCCTTTTGATGATGGCTATTCAATTTCCAGTCTGGCCTCACCATGAGCCTAGCTTTGGGCATCACCTCCTTTCCTAATGGGTGTTAGACTCTGGAAGAATTTGCTGGATATTTTATAAAGCACTTTCACCTACATGGTTATCATTCCCTTTGGGAAGGGCAGCTCTGGATTCTGTTGCCAAAAGGGAACTATAATCCACTGCCGTTTTCATTGTCCCACACTGCATAGGCAATCTGCTTCAAAATGCCATCCGAAGTTCATGACAACTACCCTTTTTAACCAGTTTTGAGACTTCCATACTGATTCGGAAATTTTACTTGTTTCAAATCTTCAGCAAGTTTGTGGGTTGGAAATAAATTCAGCAGAAGAGAGCAGTCGGTAAACCACGACTTTCACTGAATTTCAGCTTAACATATTTTATGACTTGTTCATTTTCTACATCAAACAACTTTTTAGTCCCCAGGGAAAGAAAAATCATCCAAGTACATGACCTTTAAGGAACCTAAGTATAAATCTCAATAGGAAGTGATTTTACTTTTATTCTCAAATACCATACACACAAGTAAAGGAAGTAAGACCATTAATTTAGTCAGCAGTAGAGATAAGGACCAAGCAGGAAATGACTTTTTATATGATGTCACTGAGGACCAAGCCAGAGGACAAACAGGGTGGGACATGTCCTTTGTCTGATCTCTTGCAGAATTCTCCCTGTTCCCGGAATAGAAGACTGGCATGGTCAGGAGTAAATTTAATTGCAAGTTACCTCAATATGGATTGTACTGCTGTGTGACTATAATTTAGACAATCCCCTAGTACTGAAGGAAAGAAGGAAGAAGAAAGAGATGAAGAGACAGACCGAGATGGAGAGAGGAAGGAGAAAACTAGTTATTTAGTAAGATAAACTTCAACTTTATAAGTTGTTAGATTTATATTTTAGGTAAGTAATCATGACCTTGTGTCATTTCTAAGATGGTAATTTCTACTTTAGAGAATATGTGGGGGAAATATTCAGTTGTAAATCATTTTGATCTTACATGCACATCTTTTAATTATACGCATGTAAATTTTACTATACCATTCAACCATTTTTAAGTGTATAGCTCGATAACATTAAGCACATTCACACTATTGTGCAAATGCTGAACTCCTGAACTCTCTTCTTCTTGTAAAACTGAAACTCTGAAAAATCCATACCCATTAAACAACTCCCATTCTCCCTTCCTGCAGACCTGGCAATCATCATTTTAATTTCTGTCCCTAAAAATTTGACTATTCTAGATATCTCATGTCAGTGGAATCATACAGTAGTTATTTGTCTTTTGTGATTGGCTTATGAATTTTTTAGATGATCAACTTTTACAGTACTGTTTAAGGCTTGAAAAATTTTTGCCCTCAGCCAAGTTTTGGCAACCATTAATGTTATATTGCATGAATATCTAACCAGTTAAAAACACGACATTTTCCAAAATAAAAGTGATCCACTGTAACAAGTTAGATCACATAAATTGCAGTGGATGGATTTCACACAAGTGTAGTAATTTTCAAATTACCTGTTTTCTTAATCACGTTCTTGTTGCTGGGAGAAAATACCCACCACCCACAATTTAAAGGAGGAGAGATTTGTTTTGGATCATATTTCAGAAATTTCAATCTATGTTCGGCAAGCTCAAATGCAGAAAACAGAATGGTGCAAAGCCCTGCTGAGGAGTAAAGCTGCTCACATCATAGTATCCAGGAATCAGAGAAAGAAGGGAGCATCTGGGAAGTGACCTGCCTCTTCTGACCAGACCCCACCTCCAAAGAGCAAGTCAGCTATATTGGCCTCATGATTCAGTCACCTTCTAAAAGTCTTGCTCATGAGTGCATGAGGCCTTAGGGGTGACATTCTTGATCTAAACCATAACATCTTCCATGTACTGGTCACATATGTCTTATTCCTTCTACTGCTTTGTAAATTCCTGGTGGTTGAGTGACGTCTAGCATGCATAGATGTGTGATAAATACCAATGGGAAAATTAATAAATTAATAAATCAGTGGATTTAGAGCCTACTTTATGAATTGCTAGCAAGAAAAGATCCATCACAAGGTATTTCACTTGCCACTGATTCTGTGCCATATACTTACTCATCAATTGATGGTGCCTAGAGAATGCAAAATTATTTAAATATTAACCTGAGCAAAACACAGCTGGACAGGTAAAGCAGATTAAAAATACTGTATAGGGGCTGGGGATTTAGCTCAGTGATTAGAGTGCTTGCCTGGTAAGCACAAGGGCCTGAGTTCGATCCCTGGCACCACAAAAAAAACAAACAAACAAACAAACAAAACTGTATAAATCCTTTGAAAGGCAAACCAAGTCAGGCATGGTAGCCCATTCCTATGATCCCAGCTACTCAGAAGGCTGAAGAGGGAGGATCACAAGATCAAGGTCAGCTGGATGACTTAGCAGGATCCTGTCTCAAAAATGAATAAATAAAGTGTAAAGGCCTGGGGATGTAGCTCAACACTCCCTGGGTTCAAGCTCTATACCTCAACAAAAAAGAAACAAGGCAAATGCAATTGACAAGTTGGACCATGGGCACGTCTATGCCCTATCACCATCCTAATGTAAATGAATATGGAAGGCTTGCTTAGTTTTCAAATTCTGGAGTACTGACTGACACTTATTTATTTATTTGTTTGCTTGTTTGTTTTTGTTGCATGGGGATTGAACCCAGAACCTTTGGACTGAACTACACCCCCAGTACTTTTCTATTTATTCATTTTGGGACAAGGTCTCAGTAAGTAGCTAAGTTGCCTAGGCTGGGCTCAAATTTGGGATCTTCCTACCTCAGCCTCTGTGAGTGCTGGGTTTAGAGGCATGCACCGCCCTGTACTATGAGAATACTACTTTCTTTTTAACAGTAAGATTGGCAGTGATTGAACACACAGAAATATTCAGGCTGGTTAGGTTGAGTAAAACAGAAGCTCACATACAGTGAAGGTAGAAATCTAAAGTTTTATAAGGGCAGCTGAAATTTTTTTGTGCAAACCCTCTCTAATCCTGAAAGTTCATTTTTAGTTAATTTATTCTATACAAACATTCAAAGACATGTGACTATGGAAAAACAAAGAAAGAGCCTTTTCAAAGATGTTCACATACTAATCCCCTGAAGCTGAGGATCTGAGTATATGTTCATTGCAGAGGGAAGTTAAGGCTGTAGGCAGAATTAAGGTTGCTGATCAGCTGGCCTTACTACAAAAGTCTCCTACATTACATCTGGTAAGCTCAACGTAATCCCAATGTAATCCCAAGGGTCCTTCCAATGTGGACAAGAAAGAGAGAAGAGCATGTGTCAGAATGAGACTCAATGTGGGAAAGACTTGACCAGCCTTTGAAGGAAGGAACCAGGAGCTAAGGAATAAAGGTGGCTTCATGAAGCTGGAAAGGACAAAAAAATGGATTCTGTCTTAAAATCTCCAGAAAGGAACATGGCCCTGTGAAACCTTAATCTTTAGCTCACTAAATCTTCCTTGAATTTTGACTATAAAAATTTTCAGCTGCTATAACAAAATACCTGAGGGGTATTTTAAAGGGAAAAATGTTACTTAGATCACGATTTTGTACTTGTGGCTAATGGCATCACAACTGTAGGAACATGTGCAAAATAAATCCCATAGTGAGAGAGGAAGCCAGAGAGAGATTCAGGGGCCAGGTTTACTTTTTTAATAATAACTAATTCTCCTGAGAACTAATTGGAATGTCCAAGAACTACATCAATTCCTTCCAAAGCAGCACTCCTAGTGCCTTAACCATTACTGCAGATACTGAAGATTTTAGGTGTCCACCAAAGAGAGAGCTGATAGGGTTAACCTTTCTGCTTTTTGCTAGTACTTCCCAACCAATTTAAAACAGAAGGGAGGGAAACTACAGCAAAGGAATCCAACAAATTAAGTTGTTCTACTTGTAAACACACAGCAAATATACCACAACAGTGAGACTGTACTACCTCTGAGACACTCAATCTTGATTTCACTCTAATTATAAATCAATAAATATGCTAGGAAGAAGCCAATTGAATGAAGGAGGAAAAAGAAGAGGGCAAGAGAATTACGTGAAATACAAATTTCAAGACAGAGGAAAGCAAAATATGTCATGGAAACACAGGAAGGGACACCTGACCAAAGCAGGGTGGGAAGGCAGGACAGGGACATTTGCCAGTGGGAGGTAAAGCCTGAACCTGGTCCCAAGGGACGAACAGAACTCAGTCAGACAAAGAAGACATGGAAAGCCAAATCAGCAGAGGAAACAGCTTACAAAAGGCCAGTTGGCATAAGGTCCAATGTGGGTGTGTAAGCAGAGTGGCATGAGAAGGCCAGGAAACTCCAAAGTGCTACACAGGATTTATCCATAATTTACATTGTAAAATTCTCTGACCCTCAGTTTCCCAATGTTTGCAATAGGAGAATCACAGAACCTTCTTTTCAGGGAGGATGAAGAGAATTTCCCATAGTCTTGGGGCCAGAAAAGGACAAGTCAGCTCTGGAAATCCCTAGCCTGTTCTTCGTCCTGGCCATGGCTGCTCCCCAAGAAGACCCCTCTGCCCAGGCAGGCTGGGGCTACTTTTGGGATCTTAAAGCCCCACTACAATAAAGAATGAAAAACATTCTGTGACATATTTTAATCATTGATATTTAACAAGTCATCACTTCTAACACAGACACACAAAATACAATGACATATAATGTGCTGTTCAAAACAGATTATAGACTAAAACTATATTAGTTCATAGTTCATTTTAAGTCATGTGTTCTGGTAATGGAACACAGGCACATTTATATAGTGAACATTTTCTTCTTTCAGTACCATCACTGACTCTCTGTGAGTCTGTCTGAGGGCTCCCTTAGAGAGAACCTTTGAGTGAATGAGAAGCCTAAGTAGTCTGCAATGCTAGGCCCTCTTTATATTTAGTCAAAGAAAGAAAGTGAAATTGTACATCAGAATCATCTGGGGCACTTTAAACACATGCTGAAGCCTGGGGCTCCCCCCTTCAGATGCCAGTTCAATTGGTCTGAACTGGTGTCCGGCCATCATAGTATTTTCGAAAGCTCTCCAGGTGATGCTAATGTAAATCCAGGGTCCAAAAATACTACAACCAACAGTAGGAGAGACTGAGAAAAGAATCCTTTATAGTTTTTTTTGCAAGCTATTTGTTAGAAGACAAGTGACAATAAAAATTGATAAATAAATGGTACAAAAGAAAGGTAAAAGGCAGGCCTCACCAAGGACAATCTCGTGTTAAAAAGCAGAGGGGCCCTGACAAGCCAGAGCAAGTGTTCAATGAAGGCCTGCCAAGAGAAGGAGAGAATCCAGTATGGATGAATCCACAAGAGTTTGCTGATTCAGTTTGCAAACACCACGTGGCAGCATCATGATGAGGCAGTTAAGACATTCTCGGGGTACATGGGAAGGCAAGCACTAGGCGTCACTTGACCCCAGTGTTGCAGACCCCAGAACCAATGAGAGGTAATATAGCCTCTATGGCAGCTGGAGAGACCTAACTGATCTGAAAGACAGGGATCTCGGGGGACTAGGATGGCCAATCTACTGCTGAAACACAGATGGAGGCACCCAGGAATTTAAAACGCAGTTTTCTGTGTCTGATCTCTGTCTAAGAGGTTACCAATTTAAAAGCGGTGGCTGTCAGCAACGGAAACATAAGATACACAGGAGGAAACTGTTGCAGCACTTGCCAAGGTCTGTACCGTCTCCAGTTTCTACTGTCACCACCTTGGTGTGGCCCAGCACTGTGTGTGGATGATCACAAAGTCTCCTAACTGCTCTCTCTGCTTCTGCACTTCTTGTCCACTTCATGAGGAACCAACATGAAGATTATCATCTTTCCCAAATTCTCCAGAGAGTCCCCATTTCACTCAGTCAGAGAGAAAGTACAAGTCCTAACAGCCTACTTGGCCTCCTGGGATCACGGCCCTTTCCTCACTCACCTCTTGGCTCTCTCTTGCTCAGCTTTGCAGCAAGGCCACTGCCCTGACTCCTACCGTACCCACCTTTTCCCACTCCAGCCACACCAAGTGTGCTCCTGCCTCAGGGTCTTTGTACCTGCTGTTGGTGCCTTGCAAAGTTCTTCCTCTGATTCGCCATGTGGCTCACTCTCAAACCCTTCAGATCTTTTCTTCAGGTTAGGAGTCCAGTCCTGACTACCCATTCTTCTCTACTGTTCATATCCCCTCCCTTCTTCCCCCATTCCGTTTTTCCCACAGCATTTATCATCTTCTAACTTCTGCCTCTTTCACTAATGCATTTAGTAGGTCTCCACACACACTCATACAACCAGAATGTAAATTTTCACTACTGCATTCCTAGTGCCTAGAACATCACAGGCATATTCAATAAATTTTTGTTCAATGTATGAAGGAATATGTCCATCAGTATCCAGGATATTTCTCCTGTGCTTCATCAAGAATGTAAAGCTAAATTATTCAACTGTGGATTTGCATCAGGGTAACTGCCTTTTCACAGCCACCCTTTGATGAGGATGATTTGGTTTCTCACAGAATTTGTCCACAGGAGAGAACACGCTGGTCAGAAGTCTGGTCTCATTGGAAGTTTCTACTGAAGGAATAAGACAATCAGAATAGCAAGTGACTGCTTTTTCATGCCATTTAGAGCTTTAGACTCCAAAACTTGGATGGTGGTAAGTCCCCCAGTCTTGATCTCTTGTGAGATTCCTTGGCCACCCACCCACTTAGAGGCCTACCTTCCTCTTGATTCCTGGAGCAGGAATCAAGGAATTTGCATTTCTTCCAAACTCTACTAGTTGCATTCAGGAAGAATAAACAGCAGCAACTTGTCATACGTGGATTTGACAGTCAAAACGACAGGCATTTGCAAGAGCTCAGAAGGGCGTGATGTGCAGTACCATGTCAGGTCGCCAAGGCACAAATTTGCATCCCACAGGCTGGTGTGCAGGGGGCAGCGCCCTGCTGAACAAAGCTGCACTGTGGCTGTTGGCTCCTCCTTCCACCGCCAGCCTGACACTCTCCTGGAACCAGAACAGAGGTCTGTCTTTGTGAAAGCTGCCCTCATAGGAAGGCAACTGCCTGGGCTGGTGATGCCAACACGGAGGGTTCACATTTCTTCATTTTATTTCTTTCATAAAGTTCAATTTAGTATTATTCACAAACCTGGTAAATCACAAAGGTCTTCTGTTCTTAAAACTACATTTCTACTGCACTTACTGCCTGGCATGCAGCTGGGGTCCCAGGGAAAGTGTAAAATAGGGATAGGCCTTGTCCTCAGAGAGAGAACCTCATAACCTACTAAATCATATCATGTGTGTTCACCCGATGTTCTCAAGTAAGTGGGAAAGTAAGAAAAGAAGCTGTGGAGTCAGGTGGTCTTGGAACCAGGTGACCTGCATTCTAATCCTAGCTCTGTTATGTGACCATTAGGCCTCAGTTTCCTTGTTTGCAAAATGGATTAGTAGGGGAGTTCTATAAATAAAATAACAAATGTAATGTCAGGAAGTGGCACTGTACCTGTAATAAACATTCCATATATAAGTAGTAAGAAACTTAGAAGCTCTAGATCTATAAGTAATTAGTTGCTCAATGCCATCACAAAAGTGAAGGAGTGCAGAGAAGGGACAAGATGCTGATAAAACAATATTGTGAAAGCTTTGACAGGACAGGGAGGAAGAAAAGGGTTTTTGATTAAGAAGAAAAAGAATAATTTGTGCCTATAAAACCACAGACCATGGTCCGGTCATGTTTGTCTTACCGGTCTACTTTAAACATCTAAATAGTTCACTCCTAATGTTCACTTCCAACAAAGGATAGATAACACAACGGAAACCAATTTGGTTACTATCCTGAGTCCATTATTCCTGTGCCTGTACCGCTGGCTTCCAGGTCTCAAGGAGTTACCATAGAGCTGTAGCTCCACCCACCCTCTGAATCCTTTTTAAATTTTGCTAGCCCCTCCATTAATTTCAAATTTTATTTTCACCTATTTTGTAAATAGCAAATACATTCAACCATTGAAATTTAAGCTACCATAGAGCACTCAATGAAAAATCTTCTCACCACCCACTCCATCCCAATTCCCAGCTTCAGAAGCGAACGATGTTATCTTGTTACCAATTTCAGTATTGAATTTCTGAAATAATCTACATATATGTAAGCAAACATTTATTTTTACTCAAAGGGTAGCTATAGGAAATACTGTTCTGCCCCTTTCCTTCATTTTGTTTTTCTCGGGAAATTCTGTATTAGTCACACTCACAATTTAAAGGAGGAGGTTTAATTTGGCTGCAAAGACCAAAATCCATCGCTTTTAGTCTTTTAGATAACTGTGAAGTTTACCATGAGACTGCCTCTCAGCATAACCACCTGAAAGGTCAAACTTTCTTTCCACTGAATCTATGGTAAGATCCATCCGAAAGTAGCATTTGTCAACAAGCCCTCTTTCTCTGGAATTACAGGACTTACTTTCCTTGAAAGTAAGTGGATCTCACAGCACAGACTGCTGGACTTGGTGCTCCCACAGTTCCAGCCTTCTACTGAATATGGCCTTAGCATGTAGCTACTCCAGCTGGCTTAAACAAGAGACTACACAGTCGGGGCCAGGTGATCTTTTAAAAAAAAAAGTGATTAAAAATAGATGCTACACCAATGGGCTCCCAGAATCACTCTCAATTTTAAACCCAACCTGATTTACTAAATTCTAAAATGTACTCCAATGTTTTAAAAGGTTTTTCATCTCAAGAGAATACTCCTAAGTGAAATAAATCGGACACACATGTTTAAATACCGCATTGTTTCTCTGGTGTGAGAAACTGAAAGTGTAAATAAAGACTAAAATGTATTATATTGGGAAAGGGAAGAAAATGTCCAAATGGGAAAGGGAACAAGGGAGGGGGAATGGAACAGAGGACAAGAGAAATAAGAAATGGAAGGAAAAAATGGAAACAAAGCT